>PVJA010014712.1:0-46880 GCA_004027025.1 Myocastor coypus | reverse complement strand
ATAGAAAAAAGAAAGAAAGAAAGAAAAAAAACCAGGAAAGAATATACTTCCGTTTGGACTAAGAGGAAGCAGATACATATACAATCAAAGGTTTTGCAATTGCAGTGTGCCACCAGTGAAGCTTGTGACGTTGGAGGCTATTGAATCTAAGCCTCCTAAAGCTCATCTCACCAATCTAGCTCTGCGTTCCATGCATTGTTAACTACTAATGTTAACATGTCCTTAAAGGATTAAATGTAAAATTATAAACATAAATTGAAGACAGTAGCCTTTGTTTTTGCATCTCTACTATGACTGACTTTAGTGATCATCACACAATTACATTAAGATCCTCATAAGAGATGGAAAAATTTATTATATAGCTTTTTTATTTCAATAGTGGCCTAAGAGATTAAATTCATGTATAATATAAAACCCCATAAAAACATGGATAATATTCAAAAGCATTTGATTGGTCATCCTGATAAAAATAAATGCTTTTAAAACAAAACCACCTTCCCCACACTCTGGATTGTACTCCAGCCAGCATCAAGGCCTGGCATGTGTGGGGGACCTTCCCTACACTTGCAGGAGCATCCTCCAGAAGACAGCCCCAGAGAGGAATCCTACAACAGAGCTCCCTACAGAGAGACAAGGGGTGAGAGCCACCCAACTAATCCAGGAGCACAATATCTTGCCAGAAGGATAGAGCAGGTTCATTTCCACAGGGTGCAGCAGGAAGAAATGGAGCCAGCAGACAGACCAAAGGCACACCTACCTAGATGAGCTCCAACATGGTAGATCAGGACCCTATCAGTTGAGACACTTTGCTAGACCCAGATCTATGAGAGGATTTTTTCTCTATCTTGATTGAGAGAGGGGGCACCAGGTAGCTAGAGTGAGCTACTCTGCCTAGAAGACTATAGGTACAAAAGGGGAAGTGATGAGACTGAGTTTAGGTGAACAAATTTAAGTATAACTTCCCAATCTAATATCTGCTTAGCTATACAGTCATAATGTTTGACATTAGGGTCTAAAATACAGACCAGTTAGATATAAAAGTTTGTCAACTGCTAAATCTCACTAGCCAATATTAGCATTGCTAATTATAGTTCTGTAAATACAAAACTATAACTATCTTAACCACATAATCTCTCTTAGATAATATTGGTATGTGCTAAGGTAACAACTATACCAAAGCTCTACAACAAAGGTCAGAAGACAGCACTATATAAAATGAAAAAGAGAAGAAGCAAAATTCATTATCTGGCTCCACCAAGCCCATGTAGAACAAATGCAAGAGACTATAGCATAGAAGAAACTGGAAATCATACATCTGACCTCTGAATTAGTGGTGTCTGAAGTAAAGAAACAACTACAGAAATGTGTAGAGGAAATCAGATCAGAAAAAAATTTCTGGAGTAAAACAAATCACAGCTATAATAAAAGAATTACTAAGTGCTTCTAAAGAAGACACTGACAAAAAAATAGAGGCGAATAGAAAAATGATGGAATCCTTGAATGAGCAATATAGGAAAGAAATAGAATTCGTGAAGCCAATTCAAAGAGATATAAAAAATTAAAATCTCAATCACAAGCTGGCAAAACCATTTGAATGAAAGTGAAGACAGTTTCAGACCTTAAAGATACCATTGGAACTAGTAAGAAGGTAAGAAAGGATCTCTTCAGAATGCAGGAAAAAATAATTCAACATCTACAAGACGATGCATAGATGAACAATGTAAGACTAATAGGCATCAATGAGAAAGAAGGAATCAATACAAATGATATAAAAGGAATGTGGGCAGAAGTAATAACAGAAAACTTCCCTAACATAGGAAAACAATCTGACATTCAGGTTACCAAAGCATATAGAACTCCAAATAACATCAACCCAATTAAAACCACACCCAGACATAGAATTAAAATCCCAGAAATCCAGCACAAGAACAGTATACTGACAGCTGCTAAAAAGAAACATCACATTTAAAGGAAAACCCATCAGAATGACATCAGGTATGTCTTTACAAACCATCAGGGCAAGAAGAGCATGGAAAAAAGTACTTTAAGTTCTCCAAGAAAACAAATACCAGCCCAGAGTGCTATACCTAGCAAAACCCTTTCAAGTTTGTTGGAGAAGTGAAATACTCCCATGACAAAGAACAGCTAAAGAATTTCACAATGACAAACCAACCTACACAGACTACTAAAACATATTCTAGGGAGGGATCAAAATCACCACATGTCCACAAATGAGATCAGAGAGAATCCACCAACTAGAGCAGACAATTTAACACAGGAGAAAATAGCTACACAACAGCAGGCAAATAACATGTCAATCATAAGTCAGTACATATCAGTTATAACCATCAATGTAAATGGACTCAGTTCACCAATTAAAAGAAACTGGCAGAGTGGATTAGGAAGAAAAATCTAACAATATGCTCTATGCATGAAACACTTAACTCAAAAAGAAATTCATAGACTGACAGTCAAAGGATGGAAAACAATACTACATTCCTAGCACCTCAGAAAAGAGTGGAGGTAACAATCCTATTCTCGCACAGTGTGAATTTCAATCTAAGAATGACTACATGAAATAAAAAAAGACCTCTGCCTACTGGTTAGGGGTAAAATACAAGAGGAAGAGGTAACAGTCATAAATATGAGTTCACCAATTGGTAATACCCAGCTATATAAGACAAATCTTAATGGACATGAAAACTCTAATATCCAACCACAATCTTAACAGGATTATAATACCCATGTATCATAAAAAGATAGGTCAAGCAGACAAAATCTTAGCAAAGAAGTAGCAGAACTGAACCAGAACTTGCAACATGTGGAGTTAGTGGACATATACAGAGTATTGCACCCAGCCACATCCGAATACCTATATTTTTTTCAGGTGCACATGGGACATTTTCTAAAATAGGCCACATACTAGTCCATAGGTCTGCTTAAGTTCATGTTAGAAAACAGAAATTATCCCATGCATATTATCTCACCGCAGTGCAGTGAAACTGGAAATAAATTACAAAAGAAACCACAAAACCCCCATAAATACATGTTAACACCTTCCTTAGTGACCAATGGATTACAGATGAAATTAAACAAAACACTGAACAAAATCTAGAAATGAATGACCATTCAAACACAATTTATCAGAATTTATGGAATGCAATGAAAGCAGTTCTTAGGAAAATTTATAGTGATGAACTCATTTTAGGAAAACAAGAAACAAATAAATACTGTAATGCTGCACCTCAAATGTTTTGAAGAAGAAGAACAAACCAAGCCCAAAGCCCAAAGACCTAAGGGAATTATAAAGAATTGAACAGAAATTAATGCAGTTGAGACAAAACAATACAAAAATTAATAAAAAGCTGGTTCTTTGAAAGATTAAAGAAAAATTGATAAGCCCCTAACTAACCTCATCAAAAGAGGAAAGAAAAATTCCATTTCAAGCAATAAGGAACCAAAAGGGTAAAATTACCACAGAACCTGAGCAAATTCAGAATCAAAGACACAGAAGAAATGGAGATATTCCTAGAAAGGTACAATTTACCAAAACTCAATCAAGACAATAGAATAATTCTAACCCAATAAGTCAATGAAATTCAAAATGTAATTAAAAGCTGAATTCTACAAGAAATTTACAGAAGGTATAATCCTAATATTCCTTGAACTCTTCAGTGTAATTGAAAGTGAAGCAATCCTCTGAAAAATCATTCTTAGAGGTGAGTATTACATCGATACCAAAACCAGAGAGAGAAACAACCAAAAAAGAGAACTACAGGCCATTCTCCCTCAAGAACATAGATGGAAAATTCCTCAGTAAAATCCTTGCCACTAGAATACAGCAAATCATCAAGAAGATTATATACCATGACCAGGTAGGATTCGTCCTAGGAATGCAAGGATGGTTCAATATATGCAAATCTATAAATGTGATACACTGTATCAATAGAGCCAAAGTAAAAAATCACATGATTATCTCAATTGATGCAGAAAAGGCTTTTGACAAAGTGCAGCACTCATTCATGTTCAAAGTACTGTAGAAAATAGGAATAGAGGGACTCTACCTCAATCTGAAAAAAGCCATCTATGATAATCCAACAGCTAACATAATTCTAAGTGGGGAAAAACTGAAGCCTTTTACTCTCAAATCTGGAACAAAACAAGGATGTCATGTATCACCACTCCTATTCAATAAAGTTCTGGAATCATTAGCTACAGCCATTAGACAAGAGAGAGAAATAAAAGGAATAAAAATAGGTAAAGAATAAATTAAATTATCATTATTTGCAGATGACATGAAAATTTATTTGGAAGACCCCAAAAACTCCACCAAGCTATTAGAATTAATACACAAATTCAGTAGCATAGCAGGTTACAAAGTAAACACATGAAAGTCAGTAGCATTCCTTTATACAGATAACAAACAAACTGAGAGAGAAATTGGAGAAACAATACCCTTTACAATAGCACTGAAGAAAATGAAATATTTAGGAATTAACCTAACTAAAGAAGTAAAAGAGCTTTTCAATGAAAACTACAGTACTCTGAAAAAAAGAGATCCTAGAGGATTTCAGAAAATGGAAAAATATTCCCTGCTCCTGGATAGGAAGAACCAACATTGTAAAGATGGCTGTACTCCCAAAATTGTTGTACAGATTTACTACAATCCCTATCAAAATGCCACCGACATACCTCACGGAGCTAGAGAAAGCTTCCTAAAATTTATTTGGAACCATAAATAACCTAAAATAGTAAAGGCAATCCTGGACAACAAAGGCAAAGCTAGAGACATTATAATTCCTGAGTTGAAATTATACTGCAAAGCTAATGTGATAAAATCAGCATGGTGTTGCCAAAAGAAATAGACCTGAGAATCAATGGTATAGATTAGAAGATGCAGATGCAACTAGAAGCACACACAGTCATCTTATCTTCAACAAAGGGGCCAAACACACTTGCTGGAAGAAAGATAGCTTCTTTAACAAATGGTAATCTAAAAACTCTCTATATTCCACAACTAAAACTTGACCCAGGTCTATCACCATGCACTGAAGTCAAAATGGATTAAAGTTTGAAAAAGTAAAACAGAAACACTAAATAACCTGAGAGAGAAAGTAGGAGGAAATCTAGAAGACAGCGTAGGCAAACAGTTCATGAAAAAAAATATCAAACTGCATGGATAATACTTCAAAGAATTAGCAACTTATACATCCTCTTACTGAGAAGTTTTTGCACATCATAAGAAATTACCTACAGAGCCAGGCGTGTTGGTGCACTCCTCTAATCCCAGCACTTGGGAGACTAAGACAGGAGGATTGGTTTGAGCTCAAGGCCATCCTGAACTGTATTGCAAGACCCTGTCTCTAAAAGACAGAGAGAGAGAGAGAGAGAGAGAGAGAGAGAGAGAGGGAGGGAGGGAGGGAGGGAAGGAGGGAGGGAGGGAGACAGAGAGGGAGACAGAGAGAGAGAAAGAGAAAGAAAGAGAAAAGAAATTACCGACAGAGTGAAAAAACAATGCAGAAACAATTCGAAACCATTTAACTAATAAGCACTTAACTAGTAAGCATGTAACTAATGAACACTGAGACAAGGATGTTCTGTGTAGAATTTATAAACAAGTAAAAAACATTAGGACCCCCAAATTTAAAGACCCAATCCAGAAATGGGCATACAAGATTAAAACACACACTTCTCAGAGAAAGAAATACTAGATGCTAATAAATAAAGAAAAATTGCTCCACATTAGTAGCCATTTGAGATACCATCTCACCTCAGAAACAATGGCTATCATAAAGAAATTAATGAATGACAAATGTTGGAGAGTCTGCGGGGGTGTTGGGGGAAGGAACCCTTCTCCACTTCTGGTGGGAATGTAGACTGGTGCAACCATTATGGAAATCAGTGTGGAGACTTCAAAAAACTAAGACTGGAAATCCCATTCAGTCTAGCTATTCCCCTTCTGGGAATTTTCCCAAAAGAAGTGAAAGCATCATATAGTGCTGTAGGTATGTCTTTGTTTATAGCAGCACAATTTGTGATAGCCAAATCTCAGGAACAAGCAAAATTCCCATCACCTGAAGAGTGGATGAAGAGTGGATGCAACGTGAAGCTAGACTCCATAGTGAAATAATTTGGAGCCACATGTGTAAATATCATGTTGTCCCCTCATTTAAAAACTCAAAAAAAGATAAATAAAAATGGAAAGGTATAACATAGTTAAATGGAAAGAGAGAACTTAAAGAATAGACAACATAGAGAGAGGAAAAAAGTTAGGAAATATGGTAGGGGCAAAACCATACATTTATATAAACAAAATGGTTAACGCAGTGATCCTGAGAATTTCCATCAGGTTTTTAAAATAGCAGTTAATGTGTGTAATTCACTCCCTGATTACCTTTCTATGCTGACATCTGTGAACTAAGCAACTACATTGCAGCAGCAATTTGTAATAGTAAAGCAATGCTTAAAATACCTGTCATTTTGATCTTCTAAATGTCATATCAATTATTGCTATACTCTTTTAAAAGTAAATATATGTAAAAAATGATAACAGTAAATGAGGGACAAGAAAAAGAAAATGTAGCAGGATTGTACTGCTAGAATGTTGAATATGGTTTTACTTCTAAATATCTGTCTAAAAATATTTGTTTTTTAACATTCTTATGGGGAGTTAAATTTTACAATATCCATGGTTGTTGTACAGTAGTTTCATTTTATATTTAAGGTATGCGATATTCAGACAGATAGTGATGTTAAACTTAACTGTCTCTGTTACAGGATAATACTATCACTAAGCTTCTCTTCTGGATGTTTGACAACTAAAGTTTGCAGACCAAAAATTAGGCAAATAGATGGGCTAAAAAGATAGCCAATATTTTAGCCCTAGCCCCTCAAGGTCAGTGAGAACTCAGGACATAAGAGAACCTCTGCTATGACATCCTGTAACTAAGTGGTGTCCCCAGTTTTCTGATCAAGGAGATTATGGGGACATGGAGGAAAGTGAGCAATCGTGTATAGTGTAACTAAGAAGAAGCATCTAGAGAAAAAAATTCTCTCAGGCTTTCACAGAGAGTAAATTTGTCAAACAATGTCTGTGACTCATCCAGATGGCTGACAAGGAGAGAAGATCCTCAAGGTGCTGTACATGGTTACACTGTAAATCCTGAGGGGATTTGACTGACCTTTTCAGATTGCAAAAGTTACATTTTTTAGTTGTATAGGTCTTGCTTTAACTTGGTCTTAACCATCCAGCAGAAAAGTGTAAACACAAGATCTAAAATGTAAAGCTATATTAATGTGCTGAGCTATAAAAGGCTCAAGTCAACAACTTCGGACAATTGCCAGTTGTGCTCACAACTCACTAGTATTATGGACTATTGGAACATATTGGGTTATTTTACTGAATTCCAGTACTTGCAATATTTGGACTGGCACCAAGTATGAAAAGATTTTTTTAAGAACTCTCCAAATACAGTTTTTTGAACAGCAGTCAAACACCCATCTCTGACAAAATAAAACAAAAATTGGGATATAAATGAAGGACTGTTCTGTAATGATACACATGCACATGTATATAGAAGAGAGTTAGGATAGGTATACAGCTACTTTCTCTTAGTTCAGTGACAAGAAATGTTTATACTAGTAGTGTTCAGAGAAGCTATGATGTCTAAATTTTGTTCTCTGAACAACTACTATGAAGACAACAATATGTAATGTATTAATTATTGTAATGGTCCTACTAGCCTGTTTTGATACGGTTTCATTGCTATGTTATCTTCTTTTTCTTGTTAAAATGAATAAAAAAATAAAATAAAACAGAACTAAAAGTCCCTTAACTTCTGTGAAATTATTTTGAAGATGTGATATCAAAGAGTTAAAAACTAGGAAGTAACTAGTGGATTTTTCAGAAAATTGTAAATGTAACAGAATATGACTAATAGTCTGTCATGTTTTCTTTCCTCTTTTAACCACTTAAAAGCTTACTGTGAGCATCTTGTATGTGGCATATGTACAACTAAATATCCCAGGTGTCACTTGGACAGGTTTCATTTCAGCCACTTGACCCTTGTTTCCAGGAGATACACTGTTCTATGTGTTGTTTATTGACTTTTTCATATCTCTTAATTTAGAGCATTGTATTCAACTTTGATGTTTGTCTCTAATGAAATTTGTTATGTTCTTATTTTCTTTCACTAATACTTGTGAAAACCTATAATTTTGTGCTACAGTCTATAAAAACTCTTATAAGTACATTAGATATAATTTTTACTTGTCCAGAAGTCAGTATTTTTTTTTTTTTTTACAATGTAAAATGGACCTGTTTGGGACAGAGTCTAAATAAGAAGTATCCAAAGATTTGCAAAGGAAAACCTCAAAAATGGACAGATTTAGCATATCAAAGAGGAAGTCTGTGTTACAAAGTGAATGAAAAAAAAAAAAACTGTCTCTTATTGTCAACTATTCAAAATACCAAAAAGGTTAAAAGTTTAAAAAAAGAAATGAAAATGAAAAAAATTCCAATACTCATTGATTATAATGATTCTGTGGGTAGTGTTAACCAAATTAAGCCATCCTGTAATCAGAAAGTGAGGAAACATAAAATATTTATACATCTTCTGGCCTGAGCAATATGGAACCCATTTGTCATTTATTGAAAACAAGGAGATCAAAAGGCTCATTTACAGCTTAGAGTAGGTCTAGTAGATCAAGTAATTGAAAAATATGGGATAGTGAAAAACTAATCATAACATCCATCACTGGTATTTTCACCATTCTGTCTAGTGGGTAGTCATTTTATTGAAATTATACCACCTTCAGACAAAAAAAGCCAACATGACACTGTAAAGTCATAGAAAAATAATAATGTAAAAAGAATTTGGAAAATGATTAGCTACTACTGTCCAGATTGTACTATTATTTTGTGAACTAAAAGTTTTAAGATATACCTTCTCTGAAAATTTATTCAATAAATTTAATAAAATTGTTGTTCCCATATATGTTATTTTACAAAAATTAATAAAAACTAATTTTGGTTATCTTATTTTAATTGGACTAGTAAGTGGTTGAAAGGCACATTCAATTTTTAAAAATTGTTTTGGCTTTTATCTCACCATGCTTAATTAGATAACTTTGTTATTCTAACAGATTAGTCTCAGTCAGTACTATTCATTTATTGATTTAGTCCTTAGCTCCACATGCCCTGATGGCCCTGCCCCTGGGGTGTGCTGAGATGACAATTGAGACTCCCTGTAATCCCAGCACTTGGGAGGCTGAAAACAGGAGGATCACTACGAGTCTGATCTGTATAGTGAGAACTACATGCATACATAAAAAAAATGTGCTAAATATATAAAATAATGTAAAAACTGTTCATTTCTTCATTAAGTACTTACTGACCAAGGATAGTTTTAAGTCCTGCAGTAGTATGTTTTGAGATGAGCAGTGGAATAGAGCAAAACATAATAATAAAAAAACTCATCCTCTAGGAACTTTAAACTTTAGCTGAAAATAGATAAGCCACAGAGTGTAACCTAATTTGATGAATACCGTATGCAACAAGAATGCAAACTTTCATTTAGGGTAGTGATGGTAGACTTCTCAGAACAGGGTGTGTGTGTGGGTGTGTGCATTTGTGCATGGATGTTTATATATAGAGATGAGATATATATTTATTCTTGCTGTATGAAATGGCATATATACAGTCATCACTTCCATTTCTGTAATATTGACTGTATCAGCTTAGTGGAAGCTAGATCATGTATAGAAATTGAGCTGTAAAGGAATCTGGGACATCTGAGCTTCAGTTTTCTAGTTACTGACACACAAGACAGAATTCAGAATCTATAATGTCCTCAGAGAGAAAATGGTACTTCTGCCTCCACTTCAGGGATGAGCCTTGTGAAATGTGAGGAAGAACAAAACACAAAATAATAACATAACTCCTAAAAGATGTCACAATAAAATAACAGCTTATCTCCATTTGTGCAATCTATGATAGGGAATAGTGTCCTTAATTTAGTTTTGTTGTAGCTTGAATATAAGTTTACATGGCTAATAAATACTTAAATATTTAAAAAGACTACCTATTTTGTATATATAGGATTCAGAAGAATTTGAATAAAGATTTCAATGGAAAGTTTAACTTTGGGAGTCAAAAACATATAAGTAGTAAGTGACACTGAGAGGGAAAGAGATTACTATGCAGTGTGTGAATTTGTGAAACATTTTTAAGGTAGACCAAAAAAAGACTGTAAAAGAAAAAAAGCAGTTAAACACTGAAAATTATGACACAATGTCATGGAAGTCAATCAGTGAACATTGTCCAGAAAAAAGGATTGGCTATTAATATTGAATGTTGTAGGGAGATCTTGAAGCCCAGCCACTGTCCTCAGTGTGTTGTTGTGCATTGCACTATTGTAGGAGATGCCAGTATGTGAAAGATGACATTTCATTTGTAAATAGGTGGCAAACTATAGAACTACATGTAATGACTCTGAATGAGAATTATAAATACATATTAGTTGTATCAAAGAGATCATTGGTCAGAGTTCATTGTACTGAAATTTTTAGGGTACCAAATTCAAGTAAATCGCATAAACTGAGAATTTAGGAATACTTCATAAAGCACTTTAATTGTTGGATTATGAGTCTTCTGTTTCCTTCTCCAGGGTGTGAAGTGTTTTGTCTTTATAATACCATTGCCATGCAGTGGCTGGCATGGACATGATCTGTGAATATTATATCATTTATGACATATTTCCTTCATTTTTAGGTACTTTTTTTTTCCTTGGGACATATTATTCTGATATCCTTCATGCCAAGACTACAGTTTTGACATAAATATTTTAATGTTTATTATATTTTTGACATTTTATCTTCTCATTTCTTTAGATACAGCACATGTGTGTGTGTTATGTGCCCCTAGCCCCACCAAATGCTTATGTCAGCTACAGTGTAACTATCCCTAGAGCCAGGGATTTGAGGGGATAAGTAAGTCGGAAGGATGAGGCCCTAGTATAGTAGGACTGTAGCCTTATAAAAAAATGAAGAAAAAGACAAAGACCAATAGAGAACTCAAGAAGGTGGCTGGCTGCAAGGTAGAAATGTATCCTTCAACATAATCCAAATATGCTGACATCTTCATCTTGGTCTTTCAACCTCTAGAACAGTGAAAAAGTAAATTTCTGTTGTTTAGATCCCTCAGTCTATGAAACAGCAGCCAGAGAGACTAAAAACAATGTGTCCTGGTATAGATGATGGAAATTAAAATGTGAGGTTTTAAGGATTTATATTTCTAATGTTAATGTATTGTTAAATAACTATAACACAATTATAGATGGCTTATGATTATAACTACTGTTATATTAATATGTTAACACTACTTTTATGATCTGATATTAAAATTTCAATATTTATAATATAGGCCAATCATAAAGCTATTAGACATTGGTCAATGATGTAACTAGTTATTTGTTGTAGCTATAAGTAGCTATAAATATAATGACCAATCATATAAACCATTCAGCTATTATCTATTTAAGTGGCAAAAAGAAAACTGTAGGAAAAAGTATATAGACAAGGTGCTCAACCTAACTATAAGAGAATGGCTTTTCTGAAGAATTGACCACTCATACGTTAAGTGTGGACAGTACAGAGATGATTTTATGCTCAAAGCCCTTGGAGTATATCCATAGAAACTAAAGAAATTGCTATAATTGGAATTTAAAGATCAACAAAGAATTTGGGAAGGTACAGGCCAGAAGGTTCAGTCAATTATGGTGCTGTAAATAAAATGAAAGACTTTGATCTTTATCCTAAAAGCTGAGAAGTCACTGAAAAGGAGTGATACAGCTTTTGAATTGTAAGAGATCATTGTGATAATAGCATATAGAATGAATTAGAAAGGTGTTAACAATGGAGGCAAGAAACATGTTTTAGGTGAGGATTTGTTTTAATTCATTCTGACCTGTTCATTTAAAGTTTCATGCTTTTTTTAAAAGTATCTCCTCAAAGTATGAATAGAAAAACCAAGCTAGCAGAATTTTGATTCTGTTGCATTTGTGACACTTTGTTAATAATGCTAATTAATCTAAATGACATATTTGTTAAACATATTTTTGTTTTTCCTTGGTGGTGTTTACAGGTGCGTAGTTTAATACAGTAATTTATTAGTGACTTTTAAATAGCTAAGGGAATGCTATTGTTTTTATTTGAAATGTCAGATGTTAAAAATCTTTCAAAATTTTAGCTGTCAAAATTTTTGCATTTAGCCTGACCTGGTTAATTGCAACTTAAAGGTCAAATAATGATGAAAATGTTTATAATTTTAAAATTAAATGATACTCTTATAGTACATTGCAACTGAAGAAATGGCCATTAATAAAAAATAAGAGTGGTACATTAGCTCCCCCTGCTGAACCTGAAATGAACAAATCCTTTCACTTAGGTTTATCAACATTTACTGACAGGGTCAGGTTAAATGGACTGTTTTTACTTCTTCCTCAGTATGACTAATTTGAGATATGAAAAGTCTTGAATAAAAATTTTAAAACTTCTAATAAAACCTTTTTTTGGATAAATTCTAACTTAATTTTCCCAAAAAGATAACCACATAACCATCACTTTAAAGGCTTTAAATTTCCTGAATCATTGCTTCTTTTTCCATAATTCATCTTCAAACTATGCCCATTAAGACTTAGTTTAGTGGTAGAGGTAATAGAGTATTTGCTTAAGGTATGAAAGGCACTGGATTTAATTCCTAGCATGACAAAACAACCAAAACCAGCAAAATACCCTTGTTTTTGGATGTATACTTATGTGATTTTAAGGAATTAAGAGACTTAAACTTTGAAACTTTAATGATTGATAATCCTATTTCACATGTAAAATTATATTGAAGTAAACATTACAAATATAACGTATATGTCCCTTTTTCAAAAACTGGTGTGTACAAATGAAGTAGCACATTGACAGTCTCATTCATAATGGAGATTTTTACGTTTATTCTGATATCTTTTCCTGTGCTTCATATATAAATTTTCAGAGAAGCAAACAAAATACTCAGCTTTTATACATATCTTACCTATGCTGTAATGGAGTTTACTTTTTTAAGATGAAAATATGCTTTTAAGTATGTGAGAAAATGTGTCATTTATATCATTAATTTTCAAATCAAGACAGTCACATTTGAGTGTGAAAGCAGAAATAGCTGTGAGATCTTTTTTCCTAAATCAACTTCTATATAAGTTATTGTATTACTTATGGTTAACTTAATAATAAGTTATGCCCTAGTTTTAGTTTTCTTTTTGGTAAGCTTAGGGAATAATAACAGTGTTATGCTATAAAATATACTTAGGAAAGTTGTGTAATAAAATTTATGGCTCTAAAGATTATACTATTTGGTATAGAAGTTAACAGTGGAAACTTATTGACTGAGGACCTAAGGGCAGAAACCACATCAACTGGATGGAAATTCTTCTTTTATAATTTGATATGCAACTTTGATAACTTATTTGCTTTCTTTTTATTCAATGTCTTTATCTGTAATACTTTTTAAAAAATTACATAAAATAGTGCTTGGAGCACAGTACAATATAAATGTGTGTTACTTAGTGAAAATCAGAGTATGATAAAATTTCCCTCACTATTTAGTTGTGATTCTGTTTATTAGGATAAGAATGTTCATGAAACATTTCAATAATTAATAGTAGATAATAGTTTCTCTGTGTTGTGATAAATGTTATATGATTAAATATCATCAATTTTATGCTTAGATGAAGTAATGAAATGCATATAATAAAATAGTGACACGTTTGATATCTAACAGTATCTGACATATTAGTAAGTTTCTTTACCTTCCTTGTAAGTTCAACCCTATGTCTAATAATCACTCAATAAATATCGTTATTTAATAACAGCTGACTGTTATTAACTTAGGTTGACATGAATAATGTATTCTTACTACCAATGTAAGCATTTTCTTCTTTTTTCACGATATGCCTTTATTTTTTATAATTATCTAAAAAGAATACAAAATGGTAAAAACAAAACCATTAGAACTGATACAGAACTTCACCAAACAAATCAATAGGAATTAACAGTGGTTGCTGTATTGTGTAACACTGTCTTCAAATTGCATTCTTTTTTTTTTCATTTTCCTACCTTTATTCTTTCTTGCTTATAAATATGACATATATATATATATATATATATATATATACATAATGGTTTTGAAAGATCAAAACATTTGCAGTTGTAGTAATGAAAAGATGACTGGCAATTGTAGTTTGTATTAGCTATGAAGGCACTTTCAAGAATTAGAGGCATGTCAATGTACATAATTATTGTCTTCAAATGGAAGATGGATGTTTTACAAGACTGAATCTATTTTTCAAACCTTTATACTTTTATTATGTTTCTGAGGCCAGGCATTTAGCTAGTGGTACACTGTTTATTTTATTGAATCAGTTCTAGTAAGTTTCCCAGAACTCTTCAGATCTGTATAAGCTATTTAAACTTGTTAAAATGATTCTGGGCACATACAGAACCAAATATTCCTATTTCCAAATGAAGATTTCCAAACTATAGAATTCCACCCAGCATATGTATCAAATACTTGGTGTATTTGAGGTACTATTTTAAGATGTAAAGGTACAAAGAGGACCAAATGCATGCCCCACAGAACTTAACAGCTAATATGGTTTGGACTTGGAAACTGAACTCAGAAAACCCTCTTATTATTTAGATTAGAAATTTTCAGGAGAAGAAAGATTTCCAACATGCAAAATAACAAGGTCATGTATTATGATTATAAGTAAAGTATGATTATCTTCTAATTGGTAGGTGTCTTACTTTCACCATCACTGGGACACAATTGCTGACACCCACAACCTAAGGAGAAAAGGTTTATTTTGGCTCACAGCTTGCTCCAAGGGTGAGTGGCATGTCCATGGGCATGGCACCAGAAAGTAGAGATGAGAAAGAGGAGGATGGTAGACCTTTCCAGGCCATGTCCCCAGTGACCCACCCCTCCTCCCCAGGCTTTACTTTCTAGCATTACACTTTGTTAGAAATTCAGCAGTGAACTAATCCAGTGGCGAATGTCACCTCCTCCATATCCTGTCAGTTCCCCAGCTCCCCTCCTCCACACACACCTATGACCACCTGAGGCTTTGGGGGCATATCTAGACATAAACTACAACAGAGTATTTAAAAAGTAAAATGACACACCAAGCCTTTCCATGTTTAGTATAGATGGAATATTTTTTAAATACTTTAATCTGTGGTTGGTTAAATTCAAGGATGTAGGACCCACACCTACAAATACAGAGAATAATTCATTTGGAAATAAACAATATATGTAGAAAATAATTTTTTATTTCTGGCAGAATGTAATCTTAATCATAAAATATTAACATAAAATATGTAACATCTGAAGCAATGTAGAATATTTAAAAACATTTAGATACATTTAGCTCAATGACTATAAAGTTGTCCCATCTTTTGCCAGTGTACTCTACCTTTGAATGTAGATTTCTGAAACTTTTTTTTGTTGTTTGATACTGATTGAGGGTCTTGTGCTTGCCAGGCAGGTGCTGTGCTGGTGAGCTGTATTCTAAACCCTGTTTATTTGTTTTCAGACAGGGTCTCACTATATAGTTTGCACTGGTCTTGAGCTTACAATTTAGCCCTCGAACTTGCAGCAGTCCAGCATCAGCTTCTCGAGTTCTGGGCTTCCAGGAATGGGCCACCAGCCTACTCCCTGCTTGATAAAGTAGATTAGAAGATTTTTAGCTTAGTGATTTTTCCAAGTCATCCTAAGTTTTACATGAGTTAGATAGAAAAAGGAATAATGATTGAAATATTGCTGCATATTAATCAGTTTCAGAGTTTAAAATGTCAGAAAAGGCAGATAACAAAAGCACACAAAATTCTGAAGATGGCTCAGAGTTCTTTACTTTAGTCTGTAGAAGAATCATAAGTATTTGCATTTTTTTTTTCAAGATAGTAGTTATGAAAGTTGTGTAAATTTTCACTCGGTTCCCTGCTTTGATACTGGAATCAGGGGACCAGGTTTTTGTTTGTTTGTTTGTTTGTTTGTTTTGTTTTGTTTTTATGGCCAGCTCAGTCAGCCCTAGGGTGGGGCTAGCACCACATGTGGTGCCAGGGATGGAACTGCGGTCCCTGTGGTTGTCTAAGCTTTCCTAAGCAGGCACTTTAGACCACTGAACCATCTTGCTGGCCCAAGGGGACCAGATTTTGAGAAACATTGTTCTAAATTGATTTTCACAGAGTTTGCGATTTTGGTTGGGATTATTTTCTCTAGTGACTCTATCTGAGTGCTGCTGTTCTATCTACTCTGTATAAATTGTAATCTATAGATGTCTTGGAATAGAGTTTAAAGATCTGTAATTACTAATGATTGCTTAGTGCCAGAATCTCTCTATATAGAGGTCAAGTCTAGTAATATTTGTAAATAATTGTACTACATTGTAGATATATGAGAAAGGATTCAAGGATATTTGCTTATTTGCATACTATTTACTTAACTCCAAAAGAGACCTGTTGTAATTTAACATTCTTCTCATCCCTAAAATGAAGGTGTGTTTTCTTGACATCTTTCAAAGAAGCTGAATGGCTTTTTAATCTAGTGTGGTTTTTTAATATTATTTTCAAATCTTCATTTGATGCAGGATCTCACTTTTTAGCCTGGAGTCATAGTGAGCTTCCCCAACGCTGGGATTACAGACCTGTGCCATCCTGTCCAGTTTTGATGGCTGGACAGTGTGCCCAGAGTTCTGTGGCCAACATGGCATGTAGTACGAGGGATTGAACTCAGTCCTTCTGCTTGCCAGGCAGAGGATTATACCCTGAGCTATCTCCCCAGCCCTCTTGCATGGTTTTATTCTGTGACTTAGTAGAGAAGGGTAGGGCGCTCATTCAGACTTCATCTGTCCAGATCTCATGTATTCAAACCTCTGTCACCTATTAGCTGTCAACATAGGTGATTTAACTATCTTCCTTCAGTCTCATTTTTCCTGTCTACAGTGCTGGTGAACTAAATGAGAAAATATGAGTAAAACAGTCTCTACCACTCCTGTCACAATAGAAGAGGCACATAAAACCTTTTCTATTTAAGGTCACTCTTAAATTTGTTGGCCCCAGTTTCACTACTTCATAATCTTTACTCTAATTCTAGGTTATTTTTTAAGTATTCTAATTTTGCCCAATATTTTTGTCAAATGAAAAGCAGCTACTTAAGCCTGAATCCTATAGATCATTTACCCCAAGACATTAGTTGACTCAATTTTCAAAAGATTTATTGGTCTGTCATATACTTACCTCTGCACTGAGTGCACCCTTTGCCCATTTTAAGAATTGATAAATTACTTAGAGGTCCATCTTCAAATCTATTTTTGACAGAATTCCCCAGATACTTTAAAATCTGCAAATATTAAGAAAAAGTCAAAAGAACTTTTTAAAATTTCTGTTTTTATGCAATTTTATCTGTATTTATATCTGACCCCAATTTTCCAAGATACGCATACAAAAAGGAGATAACCTTTTTCAGATTTATATTGTATATTAAGTAGAGAGCATTAATTTGTGTCAATTAAGGGAAGTAAAGTATAAAATCTTAAGAGTCAAGTGTTTCTTGATCACTGTTCTTTAAGGATATTTTTATCTGTTACCTTTTGACCATTGATATTAGGATATAGTTTGCAAATATATAAATGTACACTTGAATGAGCTTTGACTAATATATGCATATTCATGTAATCATACCACTTGATGATATATAGCACTTTCTTCTTTTTCAGGTTTTTTTTCTTGTTTTTTATTTATTATTATTATTATTATTATTTATTTTTTTTTTTGTACTGAGGATCAAACACATGACCTTGTGCTTGCTTGCCAGGCAGGTGTTTTCTTGTACATTTTTAAATAGTATTTATTAGATTTTATCTTTTCATTAAAACAAGTTTATATTGTTCTCTCTTTTGAATGTAGTGCCATTTTCAATAAGATCAAAGTCTGATCCTTAGCAGTACATCTGTAGACTTTCTGAAAATCTTACCTACTTATTTGAGACTATTCCAGCCATCCTTACAATATTGCCCTATTTCTTTCAGATGAGAATATTACTATGAGCTGGATATGGACAAGTATCAACTCATTCCCTAATCTTTTCCTCCAAGCCCCTTTTTACTTCTACTTCTCGTTTTCACCATCATAACCTGAGCCATTCCTTGTGTTATTTTCTCATCTCTTATGTACTTAATATGTTGAGTTTTTCCCCCCTATTAATCTACCAGGAGTTCCCATAATTTCTGGTCCATTGAAAACCCCTCATCTTTATTTTCTTTATCAGCTCTTGATGCCTTATTTAAAAAATGGGGTTTTTTTGTTGGTTTTGAGATATGATAGATTGTAATACTTTCTCATCACTGCAGTGTTTACTCCTATATGCTTATATAAGAAAACAGGAAAAAATAGTCTGTTCTATGTTTTGTTGACATTGTTGTCAAGAGACCTGTGAGGATGCCATAGGTGATAGAGCTAGTTTTTCTATTCTCTCTTCCTCTTTTCTTAACTTTCTCTCTGTTCAGTAATGTCCTCTTCAAATCTCCATCCACTTGCCATTCCATCTTCTACAGAGGTAAATTCTCCGGCCTAATATCTCATACATAGAAAGAGACATATTTTTTTATCTTGATCAGCCTGTAGTTTTTTTTCTTTTTCTTTTTTTTTTTTTTTTTCATATTGGAAAGTCATTTTGTCTAAATTGTTGGTTACATTTTTTTCTACAAAAAAGGGAGCCATATAATTTACTCTTCAGATTTTTGTTGGTCTGTACTGTAATTTCTTTGGAGCTTTTTCAGCTGCCTCTGCAATTGTTTTTATAGGGGAAGGAAATTGTACTTATCCTAGGTTCATGGCCACGTGGCCACAACTTCTATAGTAAAAGGGTTTTTTTTAATTTTTTTTTTTTTTTTTTTTTTTTGCGGGACCAAGGTTGAAACTCATGACCTTGCACTTGCCAAGCAGGCACTTGTGCTGCGGAGCTATTTTCCCAGCCCCAATAAAAGACATTAACAAAAGAAAATCATAGGTATATATTTAATGTAAATGTTATGTGGAAAACCTGAAGAAATAGTTAAACTTTATGTTTTCATGTTATTGTGAATGCAAGAACATAAAGTCATGGAGAAATATAAGACAAAGAGAATGTGATATGATGATAATAAATTAGAGAAAATAGTGTGGCCATTTCTTCAGATTCTTTTTTTAATTAAAATTTTATTTATTTATTTATTTACATACAGTACAGAATTTCAAAACCAGAAAAATTTAACAGTGGTTATATTATATATTTTAATCATCAGATCAGTTTATATTAATAGATATTGGTGTATAAGATTGATCTTTCTGACCCTTCCTGTTCATAGATCAGGATATTTATTTCTTCTAGATATGGCAAGGTAGTTTTGAGGATTTCCTAACCTATTTCAGAGAATATAAGATCTTTCAAAGTTTTCCACCCACTGTAATAGAAAAGGGCAGGAGGATGTTGAGAAAGATCTTCCTGTTCTGCTGCTTTTTCATTATGACAGGGCGGTACTATGTCTGAATCTTTTAATTCCTCTTCTTCATTTTCCTGCACGTTTATTGAGTAGTATTTTGATAGAGAAATAGCAACTTCCTTACTTTATCAGTGATAAATGCTAGTTGGATCAGACAGGGAAGGTTGACGAAGGTGACCATAAATGATACTGTGTATCTCATGGACAAGAGAAATAAAAACAAGGCACCAGATTGTCTATTCAGTAACTTACTGCTGAATTTTAAAATGTTATTTGATGAATTAAAGAAAATCAATAGTATTTGATTTTGTGTTAAATCACAAGTAGCTCTTTCCTGAAAAAATGTATTTTGAATTTTGGTGTTTGTTTTTGATGAGGGAAGCTAGAGAAAGTGAGTAGTATAGCTTTTCTTTTTACATTAAATTATTTTTATAATTTTTGAATTTTACTTAACACGAGATTTATGTACTAAAATCTTAATGTATGATGATTGAAATTCATTTTTATATAACAGGATAGACCTGCTTCTGTTGACACTGAAGATCTTTGTCATGTGTGGCACATGAATCTAGAAGCCCTTCCAGAATGGATAAGCTGCCAAATACAAAAGGTAAATTTCTAGTCTCTGGGCAGAATTAATAATGCTATATCATTCAGCATATCTGTCCTTTTTTAACAGCTGTTTTTCTTAGATGTGTAGTTTCATGATATATGAACAGTTATGTTACTCTTGATTACACTTATGGGATTGTTCACTATTGAAGCATTCCAGATACTGTCTGTCTCAAATTTTGTACTTAGAATTTCTCCTTCCAGGAGCCTGGGGAAACAACTTGACAATCTAAGCGCCTATCTGCCAAGTGCTAAGACCGAGGTTCAGTCCCCTTACTGGATGCTGTGCTAGCCCCAAAACCCTGCATACACGATGCCAGCCACTGAAACTAGGCATGGTAGTGCATGCCTATAATTGCAGTACTGGGGAGACTGAGACAGGAAGATCACTGTGAGTCCGAGCTGTGTAGCAAGGTCCTATACTTTTAAAAGGTCCTATACTTTTAAAAGGTCCTATATTTTTAAAAAATATTAAAGATTTTTTCCTTCAAATATTATTCACATAGATATACTCTTGATTTGTTCCCTCTTATCTGTATTTTACTTTGAAAGAGATAATATGTGGTTAACTTATCCACTATTCAACCCCCACTCAGCTCACCCCCATCATCCCTTTTTGTATTGCGTTTTTCTCTTCTCTGCTTTATATATTTGTCAATAATTTATAGACTCATGAGCATGGTAGGCAACATATGTTACTTAAAATTTTATAGATACATGACATGTAAATATATAATTACACATATACATATTTTACCCCCCCACACACATAGATAACTTACCTTGTTTATTGCCGAGTTGGCCAGAATATAAGCTTCAAAAAATCAGAGATTTTTACATTTTGGGCATTATTATGTCCTCATTATCTGGAATAATATTTGTTAACTGAATGAAATAGCTTGTATTAATCTTTAATACACACATGTATATGTAAAAAATGATAGAGAATTAACTTTGGGAATTAATAGAATTAAAATACTAATGAAGTAGAAAATAGAATGAAATAGCATAAGAGCACCAACTCATATTTTTTAAAACCTGGTATAATTTTAACAGTGTAAAATACCTATCTTAGAAAAGAGTATTATTTTTGAAAATATTTTCAAATAAAAACAATTCACCGCTAAGTAGCTATTGTTGTTCTTGACCAAAGTAACATTTGGTAGATATGCCGTGCATGCATTATCACACTGTAATGATTTCCTGGGAAGGTGCCAATGTGCTGCTTTTAAGTGTCCTGAACTTTACAAAATATTTTAGGACACTTACGTATTTTCCTCTGTTGTTCAAAAGATCATTTTAGGAAATTCATTTTCAATTTTTATCTGAGTACAGAAAATGAGCTATCTGATGTACCGATCAATATCTGTTAGTTGAACATAAAAAAGCCAGAAAAAGCTTTATTCTATTCATTGGGTTAAGTTCCCTCCCTTGGTGCTTGGTATGCAAGAAGTGTATCAAAACAGACACTTTTCTGTGAAATTTTACTTGCAAATTAAGCTCTGTAGACTGATTTGCTGCCTAGGTCCATAGAGTAATTTTCTTTTCATTAGTTTACTGTATATCCATATTTAGCCTATTGTTTAATGAGAGATTCTCTTTTGGAATTCTTAGGACTATTGTTTAGCTGGGCACGATTTACAATATGTTATCATACTAGAACTTTGTAGCTGCTTATCTCTATTTGCTGTTCTGTCTACTAATCTGAAAACAGAAAGCTAGCCTTTTCAGTAGCATAGAAAACTTTCATGTGGTTGGCTTTTTCTTTTTCTTTTTTTTAAATTCACATTCAGTTTGGTCACTTTACAATGGAATACTGTCCTTATTTTCCTTTATTACCTATAGGCACAATGGACTTTTGGAAAATTGAATTGCCCTTTCTGCGGGGCCCATTTAGGGGGCTTTAACTTTGTCAGCACTCCAAAATGTTCCTGTGGCCAGCTTGCAGTTGTATATCTCTCCAAGAGCCGGACTGACTATCAAGCAACACAGGCAAATGGATTAGTGAGACCATCGCTGAAATACTTGTCCAATACTGGAATCCAGTCAGGTTGTAACAAGGAAACTCTGCTGACAGGTGGTGGCTCCCAAAAGAGGCTTTTAAACATGGCCCAAAATAATAATGGCCTTGGAAGATTAACAGAAGCACTCTGCCTGGAGGTGAGATCAACATATTTTCAGATGAAGAATGAAAAATTGCTCTTCAAAACACCAGATTCAAAACATGACCCTTTTGTTCCCCAGCCTGTGTCTGGCAGATGCACTACAAGAGCTTTTCATAGAAAATCACATAGTTTGGATCTGAACATCAATGAGAAGCTGACTTTATTACCCACTTTATATGAAATACATAGTAAGAGTACTGCCTATACCAGGCTAAATGAAACACAGCCTATTGACCTTTCAGACTTGCCTTTACAGTCTAGTAAAAATAGCTGTTCTTTTCAGAATCCATCTAGTTTTGATACTGATTTGCTGCTACAAAGACTTTCAGTGGCTCCCCGTGAGACCCAGACACAAAGAGGAAGAGAATTTCAGTGTGGTCTAGAAGCTTCTTCAGTGTACTCAGACCACACAAATAGCAACAACCTGACTTTGCTGATGGACCTACCCTCAGCTGGCAGGAGCATGTTAGAGACCTCAGACCAAGAAGAGCACCTCTCCCCTCTGGACTTTCTCCGTTCAGCCAGTAAATTTTCATTGGGCAACATTAATCAGAGGCTAAATAAGAGAGAAAGAAGCAAGTTGAGGAATCTAAGAAGAAAACAACGAAGGCATGAAAGATGGCTTCAGAACCAGGTAATTTTTTTTAAAGAAGCTTATTAAAAATTCTATATTTATGAATTTTGTGGCTTAGAGAGGAGAGCTAACTTTGAATACCTATATTATAAAATTTTTATTTTAATTTTTGAAATTACATTTCTCTATAAGTACACTTAATAATCATGTAGCCCTATTATAATTAATGTATATAACCCTGCTTCTGTGTTTCATACATGCTTAGAAAAAGCCTCTTACTCAGTTTTGCACAATTTTGACATTTTAGGAGAATATTAATCTCATTGTCACAAAAATTTTAAATTTATTTTGTGATAGTTTTGCAATGAGTTTATATTAGATTAAGTTGAAAAACTCTGTAAATCCAATCAGGTATTACATTCATTCACTTCTCTTCACATTTATTTTAAATGGATATTTCCAAAGAACCTTATATACTTACATGCTAACAATACCCAGATATGACTAACTGAGCTCATTTGTGGGAAATATCTAAATGGAAGTTTACCTTTACTGCAATTTTTTACAAATGTGTACCTCTTTATGATTTGAACTACTTGTGTACAGTATAACATGTTTCAGAGCATTTTGTGTGAAAAGACAGCACTAAATGTTAGGTGCTGTCTTAATCAGTTAAAGGCTGTCAATTGAGGTACTGTGAAAACTTGGAAATGTAAGGACTGATATATTTTTTGTGTAAACATTTTTTAACAAATTGCCTTTATTACCTATTATTAGTAGATTATAGTTCTTATAAATGAATGTATTAATATTGAGTCTCTCAACTAAAAGATGGAAAACTTCAATAAATATAATACTTTATGCTTTTTAATATAATTAAGTAAGCTGATTGTGGTTTATGAAGCTAGTTGCAGACTCAATAAACTAAAAATACTGCAATTAATTGTGCAGTTCCATTGACCATAATAGAATTAAAGATAATTTTTGTTATAATTTTGACTGGTTGATAATACAAACATTTTAATTTGGTCTATTTATAAGTGATACTGTGATGTAATAATGACTAACATTTTATAAAATGAAAAAAAATATGCTTAATAGTATATCTTACTGAAGCTGTGAAATATAAGCATTTCAGAATTTGTCTTATACCTTTGTAAAATGGAGACACGTTAAGTATTGAGAAGCATTTTAAAAACACTGGAGGGAGCTCTAAAATACAGAAATTTAAAAATATGATAATTATACTCAATACATACTGTTAATATATGCAGATAACATCTTTGCCACTTGAAAATTTTGTTATGCTTTCATTGGGTGCTTTTGAAAACCTCATTTATATTATTATTTCTCAGCAGGTTAGAGAAAAACAAGGGCAAAGTTAAATTATTTTTTTCTTTTTTCTTTTTTCCTCTGTAGATGAAGTCATTTTTACTCATTCTCACACATATGATTTGAGCAAGTTGATCAGAATTAATGACCCTTAGGCTGTGACAGGTCAGTGTAGGGAGTGACATGGCAGAGTCCTGGTCAGTTTGATTTATTGCATAGGAGCCTTGGGCAAGTAAATGTCCAGTGTCTCTTTAGAAAAAAAAATTAAATGTAAAAAATAAAAAATAGTATACATTGAAAAGACAGCAGTTTAAAAATTCCATGAATTGATGATATGAATTCATTATTATATAATATGACATTATGAAAGCAAAAACTTTGTACTAGCCACCTTTTTATTTGATGCTTTTTGACAAAAATCTAGCTAAGTCACTACTTTGCTCATATAGGACTGCAGCTTGGACTCTTTCCATCTCAGCCTCCCAGAATGCTGCCATCTAACAAGAACAATAACAACATTAATTTTAAAATTCAATCTTGCAAATTCTCTGGTCTCTGGCCTTTGATGACAACTGTTTAATTTTCAAAATCTGAGATCAGCATTTGTAGATTCCACATCTAACTGAGATCACATGCTCTTTGTCTTTCTGCATTTGACTGTCTTTACTTCAGTGGAATGACTTCTAATTTCATCCACCCATTTCTTTGGCTGAGCAATGTTCTGTATTACATATGTTCTTTATCCATTCATCCATTGATAGGTACTTAGGCTGATTCCATTTCTTGGGTGTTGTGAACAGTGCTGGGATAAACACTGGAGTGCAGCTGTCTCTGCAACATACTGATTTCATTTCCTTTAGACAAATGGGATTGCTGAATCATGGTTATTTGCTCATTTGGTTATTTTTGCAATCCTCCACAATGTGTTCCGTAATGGCTGAACTAATTCATATTCTCACCAAGTATGTAAGTGTTTCATTTTCTACAATTTCTTGCTAAAATTTATTATCCTTTTGTGTAGTTTTTATAGCACAAATGAGATTATAAAGGGGCCGGGGATATAGCTCAGTGGTATAAGTGCCTGCCTGGCAAGCACAAAGCTATGTGATCAATCCCCGGTACCAAAAAAAAAAAAAAAATTAAAATTAAAAAAGAGTGAGATTATATCTCACTTTGGCTTTGCTTTGCATGTGGCAGATGACTAAGGAAGATGAGCATATGTCATATATCTGTTGGCATTTTATTCTGTTCTCTTGGTCTATCTGTTTTGGGATCATTTCCATGCTGTTTTTTTGTTTTGTTTTGTTTTTTAATGCATTTGATACAGGGTCTCACTACCCAGCTCACACTCATAGTGATCCTCCTGTTTTCAGCCCCCCAAGTGCTAGGATACAGGTGCATGCTACCACACCCAGACTCAGTGGCTGGTTCAGAGTTCCCAAGAGCAGGGCTGGCATGGCATGTGGTGCATGGAATTGACGCTGGTTCCTGTGCTTGCTTAAGCAGGCTTTAGTCCTCTGAGCTATCTTACTGGCCCCCATTCTGTTTTGACTATTATAGCTTTGTATTATATTTTGAAGCCAGGAAGTATAATTCTGCTTGTTTTGGTCTTTTTGCTTGAGATTGCTTTGGTTGTTTGGGGTCATTGTTATTGTTGTTGTTATACAATTTAAGATTTTTTTTCTTTTTACTTCTGTGGAGAATGCAAGTATTGGGACCAGGAAAATAGTGCAATAGCATAAGCGCTTGCCTGGCAAAGAAGGTCCTGAGTTCAACTCCAAGTGCGAAAAAAAAAAAAAAAAGTCATTTATGTTTTGACAGGAATTACACTGAATCAGCAGATTAATTTGGGTAGTATGAATATTTTAATAATACCACTTTTGCAAATCTATGAACATAAGACATCTTTCTACCCCCCTTTTTTTTTCTGTCATTGATATTTTAGTTTTCATCGTAGAGGTCTTTTTTTGTTTCGTTTTTTAATGTATTTGGTTGCTGCAGGTTCTCACTATAAATAGCTCAGATTCACAGTGATGCTCCTGTTTTTAGCCTCCCTAGCACTGGGATTACAGGCATATACCACTATGCTCAGACTCTGTGGCCAGCTGAGCTTGCTCTTTGGGTGAGGCTGGTGCTGTGTGTGGTGCAGGGGGTAGAACCATGGTCCCTGAGCTTGCCTAAGCTTGCCTAAGCAGCACTTTAGTCTGCTAGCTGTCTCACTGGCCCCCCATGGAGTTATATTAATAATTATTAAAAACTTAAATTAATCAGGAAACAAAAGATTTCTGATTCTTCACTTGACATATTTAGTGAATTTTTATGTAAGTTGCAAATTCCTCAGTGGCATTTACTATGATTGAAAGTATTATACTATAGAAAATTATTTCAATTTTTAAAGTTTAGAAATTTAATAAGATTGATGCTGAAATGGGAACTGTAGCCAGGTATCAGTTTTGTTCAATAAAGGCTAGATTTAGCATTAGCTTTGGGGAAGGATGTAGTATTAACCTGCTTTTAACCAGAAAAGTTTTTTTTATCCAGCATAGTTCTTGTTTCTTTAATTATCATGCAATAAAATTTGTTATTCCTGGCACATAGCTTTGTGATGTAAACATATCTATTGATTCATACAGTTAGCAACACAGTGGGGATACAGAACAGATCCATTACCACCAGAACTCCTTTGCTTATATAACTTTAAAGTTCATACTCTTATATGTCCCTAACCCCTGAAAACTAGTGTTGTTTTCCTGTTCTTTTACTTCACCTAATATTATAATAATATAATGCTACACAGTAGAATTGTACAACATATACTCATTTGGAACTGGCTTCTTTTTGAATTGATATATATACCTATACTGTATGTGTTTTTTTTTTTTTTAGAACTCATTGTTTGAGTGAACCATGGTTTATCCAGCCAGCCATAACATGGCATACAGATTGTTTCATGTTTGCCAGTTATGGAAAAACTTTTGTAATCATTCATATACATATTTTTGTAACTTTCATTTCTCTAGGGTAAATGCTCAAGAGTGAATATTTAACTATATGAGAAAGTGTTAGACTTTTCCAATTTACACCATAAACAGCACTATATTAAATTTTCTATTTTCTATGCATCCTTGAAAACAAACATCTGGTATACCCAATATTTTAATTTTACTTTCTTAAATGATGTAGATATTTAGTGCTGTCGTGCTATTTTCATTTATATTTACCTAATGATTTTGAGCATTTTTATGAGTTTTTAATTTGAGTACATTCTTCATCATATGATGTGTCTATTCAAGTATTTTGCATACATTTTAATCAGGTTATTTAATATTCAATTTTGAGGGGCTGGGAAGATAGCTCAGTAAAAAAAAAAAAAGGCCTGAGTTCAATCCTCAGTTCTGCAAAACAAACAAAAAATTCAATTTTGATAGTTCTTTGTGTAAATTTTAAAAATGTTTTTTAGGATAGGGTCTACAGGGTGTCATTACATAGCTCAGACATGTAGTGATTCTCCTGTTCTCAGCCTCCCAAGTGCTAGGATTACAAGTGCTCAACACCACACCCAGTGGTCGGGGTCAGCATGGCATGTGGAATCGAACCCCAGCCGATGCACTCTGCCTAAACAGGCTATCTGGCCAGCCCCTCTTTATGTAATCTGAATGCAAATCCTGAATTGAATATGTAATCTGTAAATATTTTCAGTCTCTAGCATGTCATTGTCATCGTCGTCGTCTTCTTTTTCTTCTTCTTCTTGTTCTTTTTCTTCTTCTTCTTGTTCTTTTTCTTCTTCCTCTTCTTCTTCTCCTTCTCCTCTTTCTCTTTCTTCTGCTTCTCCTCCTCCTTCTTTTTCCTTTTTTAAATTTTTCATTTTCTTAAAGTATAATTTTTTTCTTTTAATAAGAAACAACAATGTCACATTGTCAAAAACATGTTAGTAGTGCATTCCCAATAATTGATACAATGCATATTTTGTCCTCATTGTAGTTATATAGAGCACAGGATGTAGACATGATAATTTTTCTAGTTGTTGGTACAAAAATTTCTCACTGAACTAAGAGAAAGTAGTTCTATACATAGTCCAGTATCCCATGATCACAGTGTGTTATTGGCAGAACTGGCAATGTCAGAAACTGTTAATTTAGCCCTTTTACAGCTCAGCATACTAATCTAGCTTTATGTTTCATGCCTTGTGGTTTAACTTTTCTGCTGGGTGATTAAGGGCAAGTTAAAGCAAGACCTGTATAACAAAACATGAAACTTTTGTATTCCCCAAGGTCAGTCAAATCCCCTCAGGCTTTACTTTGAAACCATTATATTTGAAACTCATCTGTCTCGATGAGTCACAACCATTGCTTGATCAGTTTGCTCTCTGTGAAAGCCTGAGAGAATGTTTTCTCTCTAGGTGACTCTCCTTAGGCACACTATACATCATCAATCCATTTCCTCTCTGGTCCCATAATCTCCTTGAACAGAAATTTGGGAAACCACTGAGTTATAGGATGTTACAGCACAGGTTCTCTTATGTCCTGAGTCCTCACTGACCTTGAAGGGCTAGGGCCAAAATATTGGCTGTCCTTGTAGCCCTTCTTTTTCTATAACTTTTGGTCTGTAAACTTATATCCTTAACCCTCCAGAAGAGAAGTTTAGTGATACTATTACTCTATAACATAGGTACTTGAGTTTAACATCACTGTCTTTCTGAGTATCAAACATCTTAGCTTTGTAATTTGTATTTTTCATCAATCATTGATATTCTAAGAAGTCTATAGAATGTGATGAAAACAGTTATGCATTTTTACACAGACATTTAGAAATTCAAAGATGTACAAAATTACAGCCTGTCAAGCCTATGGGATTTTGCCTAGTCGCTTACTCTCATTTAATACCCTTTATTGTTTTCTTGTTAACCAACCATTTACTTGAGAGAGAGTATAGCAGTAACTGAAATTACTTTAGAAACAACATACATCTAAAAGACCAGAATGACAGACATTGCAAGCATAGTTTTAGTGTTGCAGGTTACTATCATCACTGTGAAAAACCTTTGGAAGGTTCTTAGCACCAATATCTAATTCATCCTGTGTATATAAATGCATGGATTTGCTCCTACCATGTTTCCTATCTTTTCTGTTTGCAGTCACTTTGTTGTTTAACACTTAAGTCCTTCGTTTCCATTCAGCAGTGTGTTATGCCTTTCCATTTTTATTTCTTGTTTTGAGTTCTTACACTAGGGAAACTATATGATATTTACACATATAGGTCTGATTTATATCACTTATGAATATATCTTCAAGATTCAGCCACTTACATATGAGGTCTTCCAGTTTATCATTCTTTATAGCAGAGTAATATTCCATTGTATAAAAATACCACATCTTTTTCAACCATTCTTTAGATGATGGGCATTTTGATTGTTTCCAAGAATTAGCTATTACAAATTGTGCTCCTGTGAATATATGTGCACAGATGGCACTATAATATGATGTTTTCAGTTCTTTTGGCAAAATTCTCAGAAGAGGAATAGCTGGATTGAATGGGATTTCCAGTTGTAGTTCTTTAAGGAGTCTCCACATTGCTGTCCATAATGGTTACCACAGTCTGTATTCCCACCGGCAGTAGAGAAGTGATCCACAGCCTCTCCAACATTTGTTGTTGGTTAATTTCTTTATGATAGGCATTCTTTCTGGGGTGAGATGTTATCTAAGTATTGTTTTAATTTGCATTTCACAAATGGCTAGTGATGTGGAGCATTTCTTCATGTATTTATAGGCTTGTTGAATTTCTTTCTCTGAGAAGTGTGTGTTCATCTCAGATGCTCATTTCTGGATTGGGTCTTTGAATTTTGGTACCCTAATGATTTTCAGTTCTTTATAAATTCTAGATAGAAGTTATTGGTCTGAATACTTATTAGTTAAAATCTTTTCAAAATTAGTGGGTTGTCTTTTCGATCTGTTGTTATTTTCTTTTGACCTACAAAACTTCTTAGTCTGAGAAGCTCCCATTTATTGATTCTTTCAAGTGTTAAACATGCATTTCAATTTTTGCCCATGAACTCTTTGCCTACTTCTATGTCTTCAAGATTTCCTCCCACTTTCTCTTCCAGGAGATTTAATGTTTCTTTTTTAATATTTAGATCTTTAATCCATTTTGACTTCAGTGCATGGTGATAGACCTGGATCAAGTTTTAACTTTCAGCATGTAGAGACCCAGTTTATCCAGCACCATTTGTTAAAGAAGCTATATTTCTTCCAGTAAAAATGTTTGGCCCCTTTCTCGAAAATAAGATGGGTGAATGCATTTGTATTTGCTTCTGTATCTTCTAATCTATTCCACTTATCCTCAGGTCTATTTTTTTGTGAGTGTGAATACCATGATGATTTTATCACGGTAGCTCTGTAGTATAACGTTAGGTCAGGAATTGTAATGCCTCCTGCCTTATCTTTGTTGTCCAGGATTGTCTTTGCAATTCTAGATATTTTCTGGATCCAAATAAATTTTAGGAATGATTTCTCCAGGTCTGTGAGGTATATTGATGGTATTTTGATGGGGATTTCTTTAAATCTGTATGACAATTTGGGGAGTATGGCCATCTTCACAATGTGGGTTCTACTTATCCAGGAGCAGGGAATAGCTTTCCATTTTCTGAAATCCTCTAAGACCTCTATTTTATTTTATTTTTATTTATTTATTTATTTATTTATTTATTTATTTATTTATTTATTTATTTTTGAGACAGGGTCTCACTGTGCAGTTCAGGCTGGCTTTGAACTCACTTTTGTACCCCAGGCTGGTCTCGAACTCACAACGATCCTCCTGCCTCAGCCTCCCAAGTGCTGGGATTACAGGCGTGAGCCACCACGCCCAGCTAAGATCTCTATTTTAAGAGTACCATAGTTTTAATTGAATGTATCTTTTATTTCTTTAGTTAGGTTAATTCTAAAGTATTTCATTTTCTTCAGTGCTGTTATAAAAGATACTGCTTCTCTAATTTCTCTCTCAGTGTTTTTATTATCTGGGTAGAGAAATCCTACTGACTTTTGTGTGTTGACTTTGTATCCTACTATGCTACTGAATTTGCATATTAGTTCTAGTAGCTTCTTGGTGGAGTTTTTTGGGTCTTCCAAGTAGATTATCACGTCATCTGCAAATAATTGTAGTTTAACTTCTTCACCTATTCTTATTCATTTTATTTTTCTCTTTTGTCTAATGGCTGTAGCTAATGATTCCAGAACTATATTGAATAGGAGTGGTGATAGAGGATATATATCCTTGTCTTGTACCAGATCTGAGAGTAAAACACTTCAGCTTTTCCCCATTTAGAATAGAATTATGTTAGCTGTTCGATTGTCATGGATGGCTTTTATCAGATTGAGGTCTAGGTCCTCTATCCCAATGTTCTGTAGGACTGTGAATATAAATGAGTGTTGGACTTTGTCAAAAACTTTTTTTTTTTGCATCCGTTGAGATGATCGTGTGATTTTTGGCTTTGGCTCTGTTGATACAGTGTGTTACATTTATAGGTTGCCTTTACTGAACCGTCTTTGCATCCCTGGGATGAGTCCTACCTGATCATGGTGTGTAATCTTCTTGGTGATTTGCTGTATTCTGTTGGTGTGAATTTTATTGAAGATTTTTGCATCTGTGTTCATGAGAGAGACTGGCCTGTAGTTCTCTTTTTTAGTTGCATTTCTTTCTGGTTTTGGTATCAGTGTAATACTTGCCCCTAAGAATGATTCTGGGAGGACTGCTTCCTTTTCAGTTTCATTGAAGAGGTTGAGGAGTATTGGAATTATGTCTTCTGTAGAATTCTTGTAGAATTCAGTGGTGAATCCATCAGGTCCTGGACTTTTGTCAGTAGGCTTTTTATTATATTTTTTATTTCATTGACTCTTATTGGGTTATCAAGAGTTCTTATATATTTTTCATTCAGTTTTGGTAGTTTGTACCTTTCTAGAAATCTGTGCATTTCATCTGTGTCTTCAATTCTGTGAGAGTAAAGATTCTCAAAGTAGCTAGTAATGATGCTCTGAATCTCTGCTGAGTCTGTAGTAATTTCCCCCTTTTCATTCCTTATTGCTTGAATTTGAGTCCTTTCCTTCCTCTTTTTCATGAGGTTGTGTAGGGTTTACCAGTTTCATTTAATTTTTCAAAGAGCCAACTTTTTGATTCATTCTTTATATTGTTTTCTTTGTCTTTGTTGAATTAATTTGTGCTCTAATCTTTATAATTTCCTCCCATCTTTGGGCTTTGGGTTTCGTTTACACTTCCTTTTCTAGTATGTTTAGGTGCTGCATAAGAGTATTTATTTGTCCCCGTTCTGTTTTTTTTTTTTTTTTTTTTTTTAATGTGTGAATTCAGAGCTATAAATTTCCCTCTAAGAACTGATTTCGTTGTGTCCCATAAATTCCAGTGGAACACTCTGTGTATGTCCACTGAGTCCAGTTGTTCCAAGATCTGGTTCAGTTTTGCAACTTCTTTGCTAATTTTTTGTCTGCTTGACTTATCTTTTTGGGCTAAAAGGGCTTTAGGGTCTCCTATTAAGACTGTGGTATTGGATAGTAGATTTTTAATGTCCATTAAGATTTGTCTTATATAACTTGGTGCTCCTGTGTTGGTCTTATACATATTTATTAGTGTTACCTCTTCTTCTTGAATTTTTCCCCTAACCAGTATATAGTGGTCTTATTTCATTTGATCAATCTTGATTTGAAGTTGAGGCTATGTGAAAACAGGATTGCTACCCCTGATTTTTTTTTTTTTTTGTACTGGGTTATGTAGTATTGTTTTCCATCCTTTAACTTCTATCCTATGAGTTTCTTTATGAAAAGTAATTTTATGTATACAGCATATTGTTGGATTTTCTATCCTTATCTACTCTGCCAGTCTATTTGTTTTAATTTTAGAATTGAGTCTATTTACATTGATGGTTATAATTGAAATGTATTGACTTGTGATTGACACATCTTTTACTTACTACTGTTTACTCCTTTTTTCTCCTGTTTTATTGGTTGCCTTATTTGGTGTATTCTTTCTGGTCTCATTTGTAGAGTTTGGGTCATTTTTGTTCCTCTCTAAAATACCTGTTAGTGGTCTGTGTAGGTTTAGTTTTGACATCATGAAATTCTTTAGTTTTTCCTTCTTATACAAGAGAAATGTGCCATTATTCTGATGGGTTTACCTTTAAATGTGATTTCTTTCTTTTTCCCTATCAGCTTTTATATTATTCTTCTGCTGGATTTCTGGGATTTTGACTATTATATATCTGGTTGTGTTTTTAGTTGGTTTAATGTTATTTGGAGTTCTGTATGTTTCAGTTACATTAATATCTGATTGTTTTCTCATATTTGGGAATTTTTCTGCTATTACTTCTGCCCATATTCTTTTTATATCATTTGTATTGACTCCTTTCTCTTTGATTCTTATTAATCTCACATTTTTCATTTTGTATCATCTTACAGATGTTGAAATATTTTTCCTGCATCCTAGCTGTTTTTAAGAGATCCTTTCTTACCTTTTCACTAGCTGAAACTGTGTCTTCAAGATCTGAAAGTCCATCTTCACTTTTATTCATATGGTATTGTGAGCTTGTGATTGAGATTTTATTTTTCTATATATCTCTTTGAAACTGTTTCATGCGATCTATTTCTTTCCTATATTGTTCTTTCAAGGATTCCATCATTTTTCTCTTCTCCACTAATTTTTTTTATCAATGTCTTCTTTACAGGCGTTTATTCAGTCTTTCATTATAGTTATCCTTTCTTTTTCTACTTCAGAGATTATTTCTGCTCTCATTTCCTCTCTACCTTTCTGCAGTTGTTCCTTTACTTCAGATACTATTAATTTAGAGATATCTCTTTTAATTCAGAGATTATTTCTTATCTGATCATCTCTTTACTTTTTGCAGGTGTTTTTGTTTGTTTGTTTGTTTGTTTGTTTTTTTTTATACTTCTGACTCTAGTAATTTAAAGATTTTTTTTTTAACTTCAGAGGTTATTTCTGATCAGACTTCCTCTATATATTTCTGCATTTGTTTGTTTACTTCAGATGCTACTAATTCAGAGATTTTGGCTGCATGATTCCCATTTTCTTCTATGGAAGCATCTCTTGTGTTTGTTTGGGGTGGGCTCCAGACCTCAGATTGCATTTTGCTCCTTGTCTGTCATTCTGTATAGCAGTGATTTCTGAGCTTTGGTGCAGAACTTTGGTAAAGTTATGCAATTAGCACCTACTGAAATTTGGGTCCTAATCTACTAAGTTTGATCTTGTCCAGATGTGCCTGTCTAGGTCTAGCTGCTGTGCTCAGCCTCTTCCTGCTGCAGTTTTTGGATGAGAGCCTGTTGTGCTCCTCTACCAAGATGCTCAGCTCCTGGGTTAGCTGGCAGGGTCTGACCCTGAACCTCTCTGCAGGGTATTTTTTAGAGGTGTCTTTTTTTTACTTCAGACATTGTATCTGATCTGATTCCCTCTTTACTTTTGTGCAGGTTTTTTTTTTTTTTCTTCAGACTCTAGTAATTTAAAAAGATTTCTTTTTGCTGGGACAACTAAGCATCTATACTCAAAATAATGGACCTTGACTTAAACCTCACAGTTTCCTTTAATAATCAATTCAAAATAAATTATAGTTTTTGATATAAAACTATAATTTATAGTATTATAAATTATAAAGAATTTATAATTCCCCTCAGCAGATGTTGGAACTGGGTTCTGGGAGAGGTAGAAGTTCTGGTGATGCAGGGGTTTAGGCCTAGTGTTCCTACCTATGTGTCCACCAGTCACAAGCTGTGGGCAGGGGCAGGGTTCCAGTGTCAGTGTAGGGGGCCGCAGGTGGAGAGGTCCTACCTGCGCTCCTGCTGGTTGGTGGGTCAATTAGTCCGTCAGGGCTGCTGTGGGTGGGGGCTTAGTTCAGGGGAGGTGTGGAGGCAGCAGCCTGAGAGGTCCTACATACACGCCCACAGGTGGTTGGTCAGTTGGGGCTGCTGTCCGTAGGAGCTGAGTTCCCATCTTCTTCCTCCTCTTCTTCTTCCTCCTCCTCCTCCTCCTCCTCTTCTTCCTCTTCCTCTTTTTCTTCTGGTTAAGCTAATTTTGCTTTTATTGTCTATGATGTGGCTTCATCCTAGGTCAGTGTGGTGAACCTATGGCTCATGGCCTGCAGCAGTCTGCTATCACTGAAAGCTCTAAAAGGCTCCCCTTCAGCATTCTGTATTATAAAGGACTTTTTAGTGGTTTATAGTCTCAGGTTTTATATTGAGAACTGTAATTTATTTTCAATTGATTTTTTAAGGAAACTGTGAGGTTGAAGTCAAGGTCCATTATTTTGAATAGAGATGCTCAGTTGTTCCAGCAATATTTGTTGAAAACACTTTGCTTTCAATGGAAATGATTTTGCAGTTTTGTCAAAAATAAACTAGTTGTATAAGTGTGAATTGAGTTCGTGACTCTCTGTTTCATTCAGTTAATGTTTATTTTTATCCTTTTTTCCAGTTGCCTTTTGTCTTGTTTGGGAAACCTTTATAGTAATTCATAAAATGGTGCTATAGTTCCACCAATTCTGTTGTTCTTTTTCAATATCATTTTAGCTATTTTCGTTCCTTTGATTTTCCTCACAAAATTTAGAATGAGTCTGTTACTATTTACAAAAGTCCTGTGTGATTTAAATTAAATTTATCTTGAATCTATATATCACCTTGGAGAGAAATGAAACTCACTGTGTGGACTTTTCTAACCCATGAATATGATATATATTTCCTTTCATATAAGTTTCTAACTTCTTTCTTCAGTATTTTTCAGATTTTATTGTTAGAACCTGTACATATTAAGGATTATAGTTAAGGATCTCCTCTTTGGGGAAGAAGTTATTCTTAAAAATTTTGGTTTGTGATTATAAATTATTAGTGTTTAAAAATATTTGTTTTATTTTTGTATTTTGTAATGTTAATTGCAATAGTTTTTTATATCTTTTGTAAGATTTACCTCAAATGCTTTTGAAAATAATAAACTTTCATTAAATTTCAAATTCCAATTTTTCATTATGGTATATACACAAATACAATTATTTTTTATATGTGGACCTTACATACTACAGTCTTTCTACTTTCACCTATTAATAAATTCTTTAATTTGGTGGCTCAACTTTTTAATGCTTTTCTTAGACTCCATCAGAATAAAAATTGAATAATTATCCATGACAGAAATTTCCACTAAAAATAATTATGTCTGTATTATACTAACATGTATATTACACTAAAATATTCAGCTGTTAGGTTCTGTGCTTTATGATCTTCTGTTAAGTCTAGTTTGTAAAGGTGAAAGAGACCATTTGCTTTCCAGCAGCAGAAAGCCCCAAATTTCCTCTTGGAGCAAAACAATCAGTCATTTCTTTCCATCAAGTAAATTTACACATGAGGATGGAAACTGGAATTGAATATTTTTAGTTTCTTGACATAAAACAAAGTATTTTATGCTCTTACAGAGTTTACAAAATCATAGTAAGACTTTATCATGCCATCAGGTAGAAATCTATCAGTGCTTTTGCTAAATGTTTTCAGGGGCATTTTTATAAAACAACTGTCCTGGGTTAATACTTGGCTTTACTTATTGTTAAGGATCAGCTGTCTTGGGTTAATACTTGGCTTAACTTATTTTTAAGGATATATATATATATATATATATATATATATATATTTCATTCTGATTTTAAATTTCAGGTGTCATGTGCAGGTTTCTGGGAGTTAGTATGCCCTCTAAATGATGACATCAGTGACAAGTGTTGTGCTTCCTTAAGGAATGGAGTACTAAGAGCAAAAAGTAAAATGCTATATGAAACTGCAGGTCACTGAGAATCAGTCATTCATACTTTTGTGTTTAGCAGTTGCTTTACTCATATTTAACATTCTTCCTTTGTTCTTCCAGTGAGAGAGTAGTTTACATAGTTACCAATATTTAAGCCCATAAGTTTGTTTTCATTAGTTATACCTTTTGGTCCAATTAAACATCTAAAGCTATTTTTTACATTGTGTATTAAATCACTTCTGATTGTTGGATCGTTTAATCTTCAACCATAACAATTTCTAATCTATTTTAGTTGTGTAATCACTAGCAAATACAAATGAATTAACTTGTATGATGAGTCTACTTGTGTGAATCAGCAGTATAATCCAGTGGGACAATACTAAGCATGTGTCTTAAAGAATGAGGAAACTAGATCCCACTTATTAACAGTATATTTCTGTGGATGCTGTAATTAATTACTACAAATTTAATTGCTTAATATACACAAATTTATTCTTGTTCTGGAGATCAAAAGTCTGAAATAGGCTCAAAATTTAGTCTTACTGGACTTATATCAAGGTATTGGCAGGACTGCTTTCCTTTCTAAGGCTCTATCTGAGTATCTGTTTTCTTCTTCCAGGTTCTAGGGTTTATCCACATCTTTTTTTATGCCCATGTTCTATCTTTAAAGTCATAAATAGCTGATCTAGGATACATTCTTTTCCAGAATGTAACTTTCTAGATCTTACTTTTCTTTACTATTCAAAGACCCACAATAGACACAACCAATTAATCCAGGATATTCTCTTTAAAATCAGCTGATTAGCAACTTCAGTTTTATCCTAAATCATAATTTTTCCTTACCTTGCCATTAACACAATTGCAGGTTTTGAGATTAAGCTTGAGAAATATTTGATTGTCAAAGGTATAACTTTGCTTTGTAGGGCTGGTTTTAGTCAAGCCAGCCTTGAAAGAGAAAAGGTAGTTACAGACAGATCTTGATGGTTTCTAAAGAAAAAGGTTTTTCCTCTCTTTTCCTAAAAATTTCACACTATTTACTTTTGTCTTTTCCTGGGGTTCTGAAAATAATTGTTTTAAAAGGTATACTTCATTAATTATGTATTCACTACTACCATAATTTGACTGAAATGGTCAGACTAGTTCATTAAGCTTCATCAAAGTGTGATAAAGGGCAATTAGTTTTCCATGTAGGGAACAGATGCCATATGATGAAAAGTGAGAGACATAAATCATTGTTTGGAAAAGTTTAGCTAGCCCTAGACAGGGTAAGCCTCAAGAAAGGAAGGACTTTTTAGACAAAAGTACTACTTTGAAGATAGTATCAGCCTGTCTTTCAGCATTGCCTAGAGGTAGGACCCTGAGGGAAGAAACATTAAATAAAAAATACAAGTTCTTTGTTATATGAATAACTCCCAGTGCCAAGACCAGCTGACAGCTAGAGTTCATATCAGTTCTTAGAAATAATAGCCACAATGTAGAGGTATATTAATGATAAAGATGGTAGCTTTTATTTGAAATGCCCAGGTGTTTCACTTTTTGCACTTATCTTATAGCCAAGTGCTGTAAAAGTCCAAGTGGTTTCCTTAGGTTATATTGAATGACCTGATTGCAATATGAAAGACAATCTCTTTCTCCATAGATGCATAATGTTACAGTATAGAGAAATGGATATCAAAAACTTACCTAAGTATAATAAGCATTGAGCTTTCATTCAGTTAATAGTTTATGTAGGTCTTAAATCATTTCTCTAAATACTGAAAGTATAATTTTGTGGTGAGCTTTAAACTAATCAGTAATAGCATGGGGATTACTACATATGGTAATATGTTCAAGAATTTCTGCTTACCAGAAATGAAATATTGGTTTCAATTCTACTAGTAGGCTCTGAATCACTCCATACAGCTCCTTAGTTGTATGTAATGCTGTCATCTAGACTAGATTATTTGAATGTAGTCATTGTTGGGATAAGGCCTAATAAGGACAAAAAAAAAATAGAGTGATGTCCCAGCCTATCTAAGAAAGTGAAAAGCTTTTACTCTACAATAATGTCTTGTTTTTTTTCTGAATTTCATGTATATTTCATTATTTTACAACTTGAAATTTTGTGACAATTCTGCAGGAGAAATTCTATCTGCAATTTTTTCTAATAGCCCATACAGCTCAATTTGTTTCTCTTCATTATTGTGGAGAGTGGCTGAACTGGAGGGCTGTGAACTCCTTGGGACTAGAGCAAAGCCAGTCCTAGGAACACAGAATGCCAGAGGTAGTGTTCACACAGTGCTCACACAGTGGCACATCAGCAGGTGTCCGGCCCTTTGGGGTTCTTCCGTTACCTACAGCACAGGCAGCTCTGCGAATGTTTTCACTTTCTGTGTCCTCAGCAAAACACTGAGAGCTTGCATTTTTTACTGGTTGCCCGATTCCCCCTTTTTCCTTTATGTTTTTCTGTTTGTTTGTTTTGTTTTGTTTTTTGGCTACTGGAAATCCAACTCAGCACTTTGCCCTTGCCAGGTAGGCATTTATGCCACTGATCTCCCCTCACCCTGTTTTACTTTGTGTAAATAAAAGCGTAGGGGCCAGGACACTGTTACTGCCTTTCCATCAGAGGGTCATATCCCACCCAGTGCTAGCCCTTTCTTCTGTATCTTATCTTTTTTTGGTCTTGTATCACCCTCTCTCAGGACCCTGCCTGTTGTGCAAACTTCAGCATAATATTTTGGCAATTCTCAAAGTATTCAAAGTTCATTATTATCTATGTTTATTATGGTGAATGTAATCATTGTTGGTAACACTGTGATTGTTTTAGGGCATCACAGACCATGCCATATAAAGTAACAAATTTTATTGGTAAATATGTGATCTGACTGCTTTATTGAGTTGTCTTGCTCCATGTTCCCTAAGATACAGCAGTACTAAATTAGACCAACTGATAATTCTGCAATGTCCACTAAGTGTTGAAAGACAGAGCAGGACATGTCTTGTTTTACATAAAAAGCTAGAAGTCATTGAGCTGAGCAAGGAAAACATGCTGAAAGCTTAGAGAGGCCAAAAGCTAGGGATTTTGTGTCAGTTAGCAAAGTTATGAACATAGAGGTAATGTTTTAGGAAAAAATTGGAAGTGCCACTCCAGTGAACATAAGAATGACAAGAAAGTCAAACAGCTTTTCTTTTTTCTTATAAGGAGAGCATTTTATTAGTTTGGTTAGAAAATGAACTCTATTCTCTCTAGGCAGAGCATAATCCAGAGTAAAGCCCAAACTCTCTTTGATTCCATGAAAGGTAACAAAAGTAACGAAACTGCAAAAGAAAAGTTCAAAGCTACAAAGGGTTGAGTCCTGAGGTATAAGGAATAAAACTACTACACCATAACATGAAAATGCAAGGCAAAGTAGCAAGTGCAGTTGTAAAAGCTGTAACAAGTTATCCATGAGATCTAATTAAGACAATTGGTAAAAATGGCTATGGTAAATGAGATTTTTCAGTGTATGCCCAAGAATGTCATTTTTGAAGAAGATGCTTTTTAGAACCTTCAGAGTTAGTCTTTCATGGTCTGGCTTAAAAGAGCAGGCTATCTTAATAAAGGCTAATGCAGCTGTGCACTGACCGTTCCAAAAATGGTAAGGCCCTTAGGGTTACACTAATTCTACACTGCGTATGCTCTATAAATGGAAGAACAAAGCCTAGGTGACAGGATATCAGTTTACAGCAGGGTTTACCCATGTTTGCTCCTCGTCAGGGAAAAAAAAAAATTCCTTTCCAAATGTATACTTATTGACAATGACTAAGAATATTCATGTAGATACAGGAGGAAACTTGTGATTTTCATGCCTGTCATCACATCCATTCAGGAGCCCATGTATCATGGAGTAATTTTAATGCCTTTGGTACAGAATCTCACTATGCAGCTCTGACTCATAGTGATACTCCTGTTTTCAGCATCCCAGCACTGGGATTACAAGCATGTACCACCATGCACAGTCTCAGTAGCCAGCTCAGTGTTTCCAGGGGCAGGGCTAGCACAGTGTGTGGTGCTGGGGATCCAAACCCCAGTACCTGTGCTTAGTCTGCTAAACTGCTCACTAGATCTAGACTTGCAAATAATTTTATTTAAGAAATGCATTTTGTAAGGTTATAGATGCCATGGATAGCGATTCTTGTGATGAAGCTGCAATGTCAATTTAAAATGATCTAGAATAGACTCACCATTCTAGATGCCATTAAGAACAGTGCATAAAGAAACAGCATTGCATGACTCATGAACAAAGTTTAAAAAAATCAACCTGAGTTGAGAAATAGTTGATTGTATTTCTTATAGATGCACTACGAGTAGGTTCAAGATGAAAGAAAAAAAAACTACAGATATGGCTGAGTGTCTTAGTTACTCTTCTCTCATTGCTGGGACAAATACCTAACACTCAAAATGAAGGAAGGAAAGGTTTATTTAACTCACAGTTACTGGAGGTTTCAGTCCATATTCGGCTCGCTCCAAGACTGAGTGGCACATGGCAGAGAGCAGTGGTTCATGGCAGTGGAACAGCAACAAGAGTGACAGAGGCAATGGAACAACTAAGGGAGCAGAGAGCAACAGCTTAGTCTATCGCTGTGTCTGTCTTTATGTTACATTCATGCTCTCCACCTCAGCCTATGTGCCTTAGCCTACACCCATAATCCCAGAAGTACTTAAAAGATATAATCCCAGGCAGGGATCATGGATCAAGCCTCAAACTCTAGATCAGTACTAAGACACATAATCCCAGTGACTCATTGAGTCAAGTCTCAATCTATAGGAGTCCCTGCCCCATGACTGCATGAGGCTTTAGGGGGACAACTAGACATAAACCATAACACAGAAAAATAGTAAGAAAATTAGGCTTACTTAGTTTCCAGTTAAAAGGAAACTTGAAGATGTGACTCAGTTGCTACAATCTCATAATAAAACTTTAGTAGATAAGTAATTTTTCTTAAGGACAAGAAATGACAGTAGTTTCTTTTGATACAGTTTATTTGCAGTGTACACTCCATTCACAACAACAAAAGATTTATAATTATCTATCTCTAATTGATAAAATAATAACAGAGTTTGAAAGGGTTGACTCCAGTGATGAAAGAAATTCTGCTGAGCATATCATGCAACAGAGAAATCTTTTGTTAAAGGAAGAGTCAGTTTATGTAACAAATATTACTGTTGTCTTTTTCATTTTCTTACTTTAAGAAAATTTATAGCCACCTTCACCTTCAGTCACTTACTGCCCTTGAGCAGCCAGCAGGTATCAGCATCAAGGCAAGGCAGTAAAAATAGTATAACTTGTTGAAGTGGATAATTATTAACATTAGCAATAAAGTATTTTTAAAAGTTATGATATAATATGGTTTATATTTGATTTTTAATTTATAGTGGCTTATAGTTCTCACAGCCGTTGTTTAAATTATTAGAATAATGAGCATATCTGTTGTTCAAGTTCTGTTCTTAGTTAATGAAGTAGCTTTGCAATACCTTCAAAGCAATAAAGGTGAATGACAGTCTTTCACCATTATATTGATGCACTTCAGGCCTCAGAATTAAGCTGGCAAAAGCAGTCTCTCTACCTTCCACCCCTCTATTCATGTGCTTTTTCTACCCAAGAAATTAGAACTTCTCTTTCTAATAGAGATCATACAAACTAAAAATACATTCTAACCTTTTCTGCCTTTATATCTTGGAACTAACCACAGAGAAATTTCCTGACTAGTCTTATCTGATCATGTTATAAACTCCCTATTTCAGAAGTAGTCCTGCCCCATGCCCTAGGAATTAGTACACAGAGACCTTGAAGAACTTGAAATAGACTTTCCTTGTTGGGTTTCTGCATGTAGTCACATAATTAATTGGACTGTTTTTTCTTTCACATTTCTGCCTAGTTGTCTGTGTTTCGCTTATTCTTTTGTTTGTTTGTTTTTGTGGCTGGCTCAGTCTGCCCTGATGACAAAGCTGGCATGGCTTGTTGTGCCAGGTATTGACATGCAGTCTCTGTGCTTGCCTAACCTTTTCTAAGCTAGCTCTTTAGACCACTGAGCTATCTTGCTGGCCCTTATTCTTTCATAGTGCAGTTTCCTTACAATTCTAAAAAAACAGGTTTGGAGAGCTGAACACACAGAAGTCTACAAGAATGGAAACAAGCAATTCTATACGTTGAGAGAATGGTGCATCCCAACTACATGGAGACAGAAGTACCCTTGCCAGAGGACTTCCAGACTGTGCCCTATATATGTCTTCCTCTGGCTGATCATTTGTTTCCAGAAAATATTCCATACATTCATCAAGTAAACAGAATTTCCATGAGGTCTGACAGACATTTTAACATAGTAACTCAAGAAAAACATCAGAATATCCAGAGGCCTGTATTTGTGACTAAAATATGAAGAATTGGGATGGGGCAGTCTGAGGCCTCAGTTTGTGGGATCTGACACTAATTGACTTGGAGAATGCCTAATTAATGCCCATTGCAGAATTTCTTGCTTATTGAAGGAAAGATTTCATTTGGGTTCATAAAAATGTTGTGAGTATACAATGGGAAAAAATGAGTTTGTTTTTCCTCTGTATTCCCAGATAGATAGATAGATAGATAGATAGATAGATAGACAGATCTATGATTTTCATAGGCACTTTACTGGTATACACTAATTGAGTATATTATCCACATAATTTTACATATAATGGAAAACAAAAATTCATATGACTAATTTTTTACATTGGCTTTCTTATGGTGGTCTAGAATCAAACTTGCAGCATCTTCAAGTATGTTTTTAATATGAATCAATAATGGCCATTTCAGCATACTTTGAAATCATAGCAGAGTGTTCCTTTAAATTATTTTTGTTTTTGGTGTGAATGTATTTTTCTATTTAGTAATAGATTTTATCAAAGTTTGAGATTAAATACATACTTGAGAAGCCAAAAATCTTTGTATACCCTGTTTAATTGGTACCTAATAGGTAATGGTAGTACCACTAATTGCAAGAAGTTTCTGTTCCACTGAATAGTAATAGATATTGTGAATGTAACAGCTTTCTATTTACAAGGGCCCCAGAGCTTGGAGGTTTATATTTTTAGCCTTTTAATATCATATGTTTAGGCCGGGCATGGTGGCTCACGCCTGTAATCCCAGCACTCGGGAAGCTGAGGCAGGAGGATTTGTGCGAGTTCGAGACCAGCCTGGGCTACAAAAGTGAGCTCAGGACCAGCCTCAACTGCATAGCGAGACTCTGTCTCAAAAAGGCAAAAAAAAAAAAAAAAATCATATGTTTAGGAAATAGGTGGAAATCCTGTGGATTGGTTTCTTCATTGCTGATATAAATATGCAATGCAGTTGTTCTCAAATGCTGATCTTTAGAACAGTTTAGTCAGAATCACCAGGGATTTTTATTTTATTTTATTTATTTTTTCTCTAATTTCTCCAGAGATTTTGAGGTGGGCCCTAGACAGTTTTTGAAATTTGGTTTGAATCTACTGTTAATGGATTTGAATCCTTAGGTAATTCTATTGTGCAGCCAGTATTGGTACTTATTTTTTTTTAAGTCAAGTCAGTAGGAGTTAAAGCTTAAGAGACTGTCCAATCCATGGTATCAGATAACATCAGTCCAACTTTTTAAGATTGATGTTGATAAATGAAAATCAATTCACAGATAGACTTTAAAGGTAACACCTTTAAGACTCCCACTCTACCTCAGTGGTACCTACCTAGCATGCCTGAGTTTAATCCCTAGCAACAGAAAGAGATGACACTTTTATTTTGGAGTAAAAGAATGGCAGCAGTGGTGATAAACAAGAGCACTAGCAACAGAAACAGTGAACATTTATATGGCACTTGCTATTTGCTAATATTTTTTTTAGTTACTTAAGATATATTAGTCATTTCATTTTCATGGGAATCTTGTGAGGTATTTATTATTGTCGTTTTACAAATGAAGTTAGATATCTTTTCCAGGGTCTTCAATCCAGTTAGAAACAGGGCTAGGATTCAAACCCAATCCATTGGATTTAAGAAGCTGTGCTCATCTGAGTATGGTGGCACATACTTGTAACCCCAGCCTTCTTGCAGGTTGAGGAAGGAGAATGGCAAATTGAATCCTAGACTAGGCAGTTTAGCAACTTAACGAGTCCTTGTCTTGAATAATAAAAAAAAATAACAAAAGGTTGGGTATTTAGCTCACAACAAGGGTTTTCAGTTCATTCTTTAGCTAAAATAAATAAATATTTAACACTTAATTACTGTGGTCCATCTTAAACTTCTCATTTTACTTTTTCATTTGATTCCATTGTGCAATGTAAATCCATATGCATAAGAAGGAACAGTACCATAAACTGTACCATAAATGTGGGAATTGTGAGGAAGCTCTTTACAACCATAGCTAAGTAATCAACCACTCATTGAATTATTTACCCTCTCTGGGTAAATAATTTCCTGCTCAAAAAAATGAAATTCAAAATATGATGCTATAAAGTTGATAGGACTGAGTAAGAATTTTTAGGACTGGCCCGGGGAGATAGCTTGGTGGTCTGAGTGCCTACCTAACAAGTGCAAAGATCCAGGTTCCATCCCGAGTACCGCATGCCATACCAGGCTCACATTGAGCTAGCCACCAAAACTGTGTGTGATGGTGTACACCTATAAACCCAGCGCTGGGCAGGTGAGACTCTGTACCAAATAAATAAATAAATGAATGAATGAATGAATGAATGAATGAATGATTTATATATGAGAAAGAATTTGATGCACACACACAAAAAAAAACTAGGATGCAGGAACAAATAATTCAACATGTACATGATGATACAAAGATAAACAACCTAACACTAATAGGCAGCAATGAGAAACAGAGTCAATACAAATGATACAAAAAGGATATGGACAGATACAATACCAGAAAACTTACCAAATGAGGGAAAACAATCTGACATTCAGTTTATTGAAGCATATAGACTTCCAAATAGTGTCAACCCAATTAAAACCACATCCAGACATATTATAATCTCGATCCCAGAAATTCAGCACAGGAACAGTATACTAAAAGCTGCTAGAGAAAAGAAACAGGTCACATTTAAAGGAAAAGCCATCAAAAGAATGGCAGATTTCACAAACCATCAAGTCAAGAAAGCAGGAGCAAAGTACTACAAGTCTTGCAAGAAAATAAATTCCAACCCAGACTGCTATACCCTGCAAAACTCTCTTTCAGGTTTAATGGGGAAGTAAAATACTTCCATGACAAAGTACAACTAAAGAATTGCATGCTGGGCATGGTGACACATGCCTGTAATCCCAGCACTTGGGAGGCTGAAGCAGGAGGATTGGTGTGAGTTCGAGACCAGCCTGGGCTACAAAAGTAAGCCCAAGGCCAGCCTAAACTGCATAGGGAGACCCTGCCTCAAAAAGACAAAAAAAAAAAAAAAAAGTATTTCATGATGACAAAACCAACCCAACACAGACACTACTAAAAGATATTCTAGCTGTGGTCAAAATGACCACAGCTCTATGAATGAGAATGGAAAGAACCCACCAGATAGGAAAAACAGTTAAACACAGGAGAAAAAGAGGTGTAGAACAGCAGTCTTTCAATTATTCTTTTGTGTACAGCAGCAAAATATTTGTATCAGCATATTCTACTGCCCTGGCCCTATAAGTCATGATTCTGTCCAGGTCTACAGCATGGATATCAAGGAAATAGTAGTAGCTCAGTCCCATAAGTGACACCTGGCCACCAGACTATTTTTATTGTTATATTCATTTAAGTTTGTAAATAATTTGTTTACAGTGTGAAGTTGTCCCCCCTCCCCCTCCCCCTCCCTCTCCC
>PVJA010014711.1:34249-47094 GCA_004027025.1 Myocastor coypus | reverse complement strand
ACATACACAGTCAAATGTTCTGCAATTGCAGTGGGCCACCAGTGAGGCTTGTGATGTTGAAGGCTATTGAATCTAAGCCTCCTAAAGCTCATCTCACCAATCTAGCTCTGCGTTTCATGCATTGTAATTAAGCATTTTTTTTTTTTTTCTTGCTGGGTGCTATGGTTTCTTAGTATTACTTGAAATCCAGTATTGTGAGAGCTCCCAAAAGGCTCTTCTTACTTAAGATTTCTGTAGCTGTTCAGGATCACTTCTGGTTCTTTAAGAACTTTCTGATTGGTTTTCAGATTTCTGAGAAGCATGATATTAGTATTTCATTAGAGGGTTCATTAAATCTCTATCTCACTCTGATAATATGGCCATAGTATTCTTCCTATCTAGAAAGAGGTTGCATCTGTCCATTTTTTAATGTTCATTAAGTTTCTTTTTTTTACAGAGTTCTGCAGTTTTCAGAAAAACTATTTGGTTAGGTTTTATCCTAGGTATTTAATTTTTGAGCTATCATAAATGGAATTATTTTGCTAATTTCTTTCTCTGGGTTCATTGTTGATGTACAGGGCTGCTATCAATTTTTGTGTATTGACTTTGTATCCTGCCAGTTCACTGAATTTGTTTATTACATCTATCTTTGCTTTTTAAATTTTACTTTACATTAAAGTGTAAAAATAAAAACAAAAGCAAAAATAAATAACAAGAATGACAGGAACATTAATATAAAATAATACATATGGTACATATTATCAAAATAAGAATAGTAAATTAACAACAATTGTGGCATAACATATTTTTATCATAAAATATTTTTTATCTTGTAAATCAATCATGTATTTGAGAGAAAGAGTATAGCAGTAACTGCAGTTACATTAGAAGTAGCACAAATCTAAAAGACTAGAATGACAGATATTCCAAGCATAATTTTAGTGTTACCCATTGCTGACCTCAGTGTGAAAAATATTTTGGTGGTTCTTAGGCATCCTGCGCATATAAGTGCATGATATTGCTCCTGCCATATTTCCTATCTTTTCTGTTTGCTGTCACTTTGTTATATAACACTTAAGTCTTTGGTTTCCTTTCAGCTGTGTTATGTCTTTCTATTTTTATTTCTTCTTTTGAGTTCTTACACTAGGGAGACTATGCGATATTTACATGTGTAGGTCTCATTTATTTCACCTGTGAATATATGTTCAAGATACATCCATTTATATATGGAGTCTTCTAGTATATCATTCCTTATAGCTGAGTAATATTCCATTTTATGAAAATACCACATCATTTTCAACCATTCTTCAAATGATGGGCATTTTGGTTGTTTCCAGGATTTGGCTATCACGAATTCTGCTGCTATGAACATAGGTGCACAGATGTCACTATGATATGATGTTTTCAGTTCTTCTAGGAAAATTCCCAGTAGGGGGATAGCTGGATTGAATGGGATTTCCAGCTCTAGTTTCTTAAAGGTGTCTCCATACTGCTTTCCATAACGGTTGAATCAGTCTGCTTTCCCACTAGCAGTGGAGACGGGGTTCTTTTTGCCCACAGCCTCTCCAACATTTGTTGTTGCTTTGTGATAGCCATTCTTTCTGGAGTGAGAGGGTACCTAAGTGTTGTTTTGATTTGCATTTCATGAATAGCTAGTGATGTGGAGTATTTCTTCATGTATTTTTATGTTTCTTGAATTTCTTTCTCTGGGAAATGTGTGTGCATTTCAGATGCCCATTTCTGGATTGGATTTTTGAATTTTGGCACCCTAATGGTTTTCAGTTCTTTATAGATTCTAGATAGAAGACCTCTATCTGAATAATTACTAGTTAAAATCTTTTTGAAATTTGTGGGTTGTCTTTTCACTCTATTGGAAATTTCTTTTGATGTGCAAAAACTCAGCTGGAGGAGGTCCCATTTGTTGATTATTTCAAGTGTTAAACATGCATTTTGATTTTGCCCATGAACTCTTTGCCTACCCCGATGTCTTCAAGATTTCCTCTGACATTCTCCTCTAGGAGATTTAGCGTTTCTCTTTTAATATTTGTATCTTTAATCCATTTCCACTTTAGTGTATGGTGATAGACTTGGGCCAAGTTTTAGTTTTCAACATGTGGAGAGGAAGTTTTTCCAGCACCATTTATTAAGAGGCTATCTTTCTTCCAGTAAACATGTGTGGCCTCTTTATCAAAAATAAGGTGGCTGAGTGTGTTTGTATTTGCTTCTGCATTTTCTAATCTATTCCACTGATCCTCGGGTCTATTTTTTTTTCTTTTTGTCAATACCATGCTGATTTTATCATGGTGGCTCTGTAATAGAACTTTAGGTAAGGAATTGTAATGCTTCCTGCCTTATCTTTGTTGTCCGGGATTGTCTTTGCAATTCTAGGCCTTTTCTGGTTCCAGATAAATTTTAGGAATTATTTCTCCAGGTCTGTGAGGTATGTTGATGATATTTTGATAGGGATTGCATGAAAAATGTATAATAATTTAAGGAGTATGGTCATCTTCACAATGTTGGTTCTCCCTATCTAGGAGCAGGAAATATCTTTCCATTTTCTCAAATCCTCTAGGATCTCTTTTTTCAGAGTACTGTAGTTTTCACTGAAAAGCTCTTTTATTTCTTTAGTTAGGTTAGTTCCTAAGTATTTCATTTTTTTCAATGCTATTGTAAAAGGTATTGTTTCTCTAATTTCTCTCAGTGTGTTTGTTATCCATGTAGAGGAATACTATAAAGTTTTGTGTGTTGATTTTGTACCCTGTTATGCTACTGAATTTGCCTATTAATTCTTGTAGCTTCTTGGTGAAGTTTTTTTGATATTCCAAGTAGATTATCATGTCATCTGCAAATAGTGATAGTTCAACTTCTTCTTTACTTCTCCCTATTCTTTTTATTTCTCTCTCTTGTCTAATGACTGTAGCTAATGATTCCAGAACTATATTGAATAGGAGTGGTGATAGAGAACATCCTTGTCTTGTATCTCAGAGTAAAGACTTAAGCTTTTCCCCATTTAGAATTATGTTGGCTGTTGGATTGTCATAGATGGCTTTTATCAGATTGAGGTAGAGGCCCTTTGTTCAGATTTTCTGTAGGACTTTGAACATGAATGAGTGTTGGACTTTTTCAAAAGCCTTTTCTCCATCAATTCAGACGATCATGTGATTTTTGGCTTTGGTTCTATTGACATAGTGTATTATATTTATAAATTTGCATATATCGAACCATCCTTGCATCTCTGGGATGAATCCTACCTGGTTATGGTGTATAATCTTCTTTATGATTTGCTGTATTCTATTGGTAAGGATATTTATTTATTTATTTATTTATTTATTTGTCTTTTTGAGACAGGGTCTTGCTATGCAGTCCAAGCTGTCCTTGAGCTCACTTTTGTAGTGCCAGCTGGTTTCAAACTCACACTGATCCTCCTGCCTCAGCCTCCCAAGTGTTGGAATTGTAGGCGTGTCCCACCATGCCTGGCTCAGTGAGGATTTTATTGAGGATTTTTGCATCTATATTCATGAAAGAAATTGGCCTGTAGTTCTCTTTTTTAATTATATCTCTCCCTGGTTTTGTTATCAGTGTAATACTTGCCTCTAGGAATAATTTTGGGAGAATTGTTTCTTTTTCAACTTCATTGAACAGACTGAGGAGTATTGGGATTTGTCCTCTGTAAATTTCTTGTAGAATTAAGTGGTGAATCCATCAGGACCTGGACTTTTCTTTGTCGGTAGCCTTCGTATTACATTTTGTATTTCATTGGCTGTTATTAGGTTATCGAGAGTTCTTATATCTTGATTCAGTTTTGGTAGTTTGTACCTTTCTAGGAATCTGTCCATTTCATCTATGTCTCCAACTCTATGAGAGTAAGATTCTCAAAGTAGCTATTAATGATCCTCTGAATCTCTGCTTTGTCTGTAGTAATTTCACCCTTTTCATTCCTTATTGCTTGAATTGAGTCCTTTCTTTCCTCTTTTGAATGATGTTAGCTAGGGGCTTATCAATTTTATTTAATCTTTCAAGGAACTAGGTTTTTGATTCATTAATTCTTTTTATTGTTTTCTTTGTCTCGATTGAGTTAATTTCTGCCCTAATCTTTATAATTTCCTACCGTATTTGGGCTTTAAGTTTCATTTGTTTTTCCTTTTCTAGTCAGCTTAGGTGCTGCATGAGAGTATTTGTTTCCATTCTGTTCTCTTAATGTGTGAGTTCAGAGCTATAAATTTCCCTCTAATAACTACTTTCCTTGCATTCCATAGATTCTAGTATGTTGTGTTTGAATTTTCATTAAAATGTAAGTAGTGTTTAATTTCTTGTTTAATTTCATTTGTAGCTTACTGGTTGCTGATAAGGGCGTTGTTTAATTTTCACGTATTTCTGGGGTTCTTGTGATTTCTTGTGGTCAGATAATATACATGAGATTATTGTCCAGTTGTTCCAAGATCTGATTCAGTTCTGCTACCTCTTTGCTAATTTTTTGTCTGCTTGACCTATCTTTTTGGGATAAAGAGGTATTATGATCTCCTGTTAAGATTGTAGCATTGGATATTATATTTTTCATGTCCATTAAGATGTGTCTTATATAACTTGGTTCCTCCTGTGTTGGGTGTATACATATTTATGAGTATTACCTCTTCATCTTTAATTTCTCCCCTAACCAGTATGTCGTGGCCTTCTCTATTTCTTTTGATCAGTCTTGGCTTGAAGTTTAGACTGTCTGCAAACAGGATTGATACCTCTGCTTTTTTTTTTTTTTTTTTTTTTTTTTTTTTTTTTTTTTTTTTTTTTTTTTTTTTTTTTTTTTTTTTTTTTTTTTTTTTTTTTTTTTTTTTTTTATGTGCTGGAGCACGTAGTATTGTATTCCATCCTTTAACTTTTAGCCTATGAATTTCTTTATGGGTTTAGTGTGTTTCTTTATCCAGCATATTGTTGCATTTTGCTTCTTATCCACTCTGCCAGTGTATTTCTTTTAATTGGCGAATTGAGTCCATTTATATTGATGGTTATAATTGAAATGTATTGATTTATGATTGACATGTCTTTTCCTTACTACCATGTGCTCCTTTTTCTCCTGTGTTAAATTGGTTGCCCTATTTGGTGTGTTCTTTCTGATCTCATTTGTAGATATCAGGTCATTTTGCTCTCCCTCTAAAATATTTTTAAATAACCTGTGTAGGGTTGGTTTTGACATCATGAAATTCTTTAGTTGTGCCTTATTATGGAAGTATTTCACTTCTCCCTCATACTTGGAAGAGAGTTTTGCAGAGTATAGCAGTCTGGGCTGAAATTTGTTTTCATGGAAGACTTGAAGCAATCTGCTCCGTGCTCTTCTTGACTTCATGGTTTGTGAAGAGAAATCTGCCATTATTCTGATAGGTTTCCCTTTGAATGTGATCTGTTTCTTTTCTCTAGCAGCTTTTATTATATTGTTCTACTGCATTTCTGGGATCTTGACTGTTATATGACTGGGTGTGCTTTTGGTTCAGTTGATGTTATTTTGAGTTATTTATGCTTCAGTTACCTGAATATCCAATTGTTTTCTCATATCTGGGAAGTTTTCTGCTATTACTTCTACCCATATTCTTTTTATATCATTTGTATTGACTCCTTCTTTCTCGTTGATTCTTATTATTCTCACATTGTTAATTTTTGCATCATCTTGCAGATGTTGAATTATTTTTTCCTGAATCCTGCTTGTTTTTAAGAGATCCTTTCTTATCTTTTCACTCATTGCAGCTGTGTCCTCAAGATGTGAAACTCTATCTTCACTTTCATTCATACGGTGTTGCCAGCTTGTGATTGAGATTTTATTTTCTTGTATCTCTTTGAAACTCTTCCATGTGATATATTTCTTTGCTATATTTCTCATTCAAGGATTCCATCATTTTTATTCTCTAATTTTTTATCAGTGTCTTCTTTAGAGGCATTAAGTCTTTCATTATAGTTATCCTTTCTTCTTCTACTTCAGAGGTTGTTTCTGCTCTCAATTCCTCTCTACCTTTCTGCAGTTTTTCTTTTACTTCAGATGCTATTAATTTAGAGATGACTTTTTTTTACTTCAGACATTTTTTTTCTGATCTGATTCCCTCTATACTTTTCTGCAGTTGTTATTTTACATCAGACTCTAGAAATTCAGAATTTCTTTTTTTACTTCAGTGGTTATTTCCAGTCTCTCCAAATGGAGAAATACATTTCTGCATTTGTTTACTTCAGATGCTACTAAATCAGAGATTTCAGCACTATGGTTCCCATTTTCTTCTTTGTTAGCATCTCCTGCATTTGTTCTAGTTTGTCTCAGGACCTGAGATTGCACTTTGCTCCTTGTCTGTATCATTCTGTATAGCAGTGACCATTGGTGCAGATTTTTGGTGAAGTTATGCCATTAGCACCTACTGAAATTTTGTTCTAGATCTACCAAGTTTGATCTTGTGCAAATATGCTGGCTTGGTCTGGTTGCTGTGCTCATCTTTTTCAGCTGCAGCTTTTGGATGAGAGACTGATGTGCTCCTTTGGCAAGATGTTCAGCTTCTGGGTTAGCTGGTAGGGTCTGACCCCCAGCCTCTCTCGTAGGGAATTTTGCTGCAGCGCTCCACAGCAGATGCCAGAGCTGGGCAAGGTAGAAGTTCTGATGGCACAAGGGTACAGGCCTAGTGTTCCTGCCTATGTACCTTCCAGTCATGAGCTGTGGGTGGGGAGGGAATTCTGGTGGCAGTTCACTGGCCATAGGCAGAGAGGTCCTGCCTACAGACCCACTGGTTGGTCAGGGGTGCTGTAGGTGAGGACCGAGTTCCAGTTGTGGGGCGGGGGCCTGCAGGCCAAGAGATCTTACTTGCATGCCTGCAGGTTGGTGGTGCAGGGCTGCTGCGCTCGGGTCAATTGGTTGGTCAGGGCTGCTCAAGTCACGCTGGGCCTGGCTGCTGGGTTGGCTGGGCTGCTGGCAGGCCAGGAGAGGTCTCACTCATGGTGGCCCTGGCTGCTGGGTCTGCTCAGTTTCTGAAGGTTTCAGTCCATATTCGTCTGGCTCCAAGGCTGAGTGGAACAGGGCAGAGAGCATCCAGTTCATGGCAGTGGGGCAGCAACAAAAATCACATCTATCTTCTGAGAGAGTTTTTCTCAGTCTTTTCTTTCATTCTATTTATTCTGCTATTCTTTTTCATTTCAGCCTTCTAATTTTTAGTTTTCTATTTTAGTCATTTGCAAATAGAGATGATTTGACTTCCCCCTTTGCTAGTTGTATAATTTGCATTCCTTTCTTTTGCTGGCTACTCTGGCTGGAGTTTCAAGCACTGTTTTAAGCAGAAGTAGTGAGACTGGACACTGTTTCTCATTCTTGATCTTAGAAGGAATGCTTTCTATTTCCCCATCTGGTACAGTATTTGCTGTGGAAATGTCATACATGGCTTTTATCAGCTTGAGGTAAGGTAATTCTAGCAGGACTTTTTTCGTGTGTATTTTAGCACAGGACCTATAGGAGCTCACTATGTAGATCATACTCCTAGTGATCCTCCTGTGTTCAGCCTCCCAAGAGCTGAGATTACAGGTGGACACCACCACGCTCAGTCTCAATGCCCTTCTCAGTGTACCCTGGGGATGGGGCCATCACTGTATGAAGGGGATCAAACCCCAGCTGCTGCATCTGCCTAAGCAGGCGCTTTAATCCACTGAGCTATTTGACTGGCCCAGGTTCTTTTTTTAATCAGGATCTTTTAAAATGATGACTTTTGTCAGAGATTTTATTTGCACCTATTGAGGTGATTGTGTTGTTTTTATTCTTGAAACTATTTAAGCAGCATGTTACATTTATTGATGTACAGATATTGTACCATCCTGTATTTCTGTGATGAGGCTGACTTGGTCATTGTGGATGATCTTTTTAATGATTTGTTGAATTTGTTTTTGTAAGTATCTTGTTGAGAATTTTTACATCTATGTTAATCAAGGATATTGGTCTGCAGTTCTTTTTGTTGCGTCCTTATTTGGTTTTGGTATCAGGATAGTGCTGTCTTCATGGAAAGAGTTTGGAAACATTTCTTCCCCTTCCATTATATCTAAAGGTTTGAGGACTATTTACATTATTTCTTCTCTAAAGTTCTGGTAAAATTCAATAGCAAATCTGTTGGACACTGGGTTTTTTTTAGTTGGGGCAACTTTTATTACTCCATTAATTTCATTATTTATAATTGGTCATTTCAGGGTTTTATGCTTTTGGTTCAATTTTGGTAAGTTATATGTGTCTAGGAATTTACGCCTACCTTCTAGATTCTCCAATTTTATTGGAATATATGTTTTTAACATAGTTTCTAATAAGGTTGAGAGGTTCTTGAGCCTCTCAGGCAGGCGCCCAGACCATGGAGCCATCTCCTCAGCTGATAATATATTATTGATTATTATTTCTGATCCACTCTGCCAGACTTCTATTTTGATATTTACATGTCATTACTGAAACATATGTAATCATTACTATAATCATATTGTTTTCCACTTCTTGCTCTCTGTTTCCCTTTTATTAAACTACTTTCTGAGATTTATATTTTCTCCTGGGCTCTGGGATCTTTTTGTCTTCCTACTCTTTGTTTGATTCCATTAGGTGTTTTCAGTGCTGGTTTTGTCATTTGAATTTCTCTAGTTTATCCTTATCGTGGAAATTTTTATTTCTCCTTAAATTTTGAGATAACATTTTAAGGTATAGTGATCTGAATTAGTAAATATTTTCTTTCAGAGCTTGGAAAACTCTTGTTTGTTTCTTGTTTTTGTTTTGTTTTGTTAGGTTTTTCTGAGATAGGGTCTCGAAATACCCTATCAAGGGTATATCAAGTTCAAGGTCAGTTCAGGCTGACTTTGAACTCACTGTGCAGCTGAGGCTGGCCCATAGCTCATAGCAATCCTGGTGCCTCAGCTTCCCTGAGTGCTGGGATTATAGGCATGTGCCACCATACCTGACTTCTCCTGGCTTTTAAAGTTAGGAAATCTGCTGTTATTCTGATAGGTTTGCCTGGGTGTTTTGAAGAATTTCTTTAACAACTTTTAGTATTCTCTCTTTGTTCTGAGTTTCTGGGATTTTGACTGTGACATGTCATGGAGACATGTTTTTTTTCTGGTTGTATCTATTTGAGGTTCTAAATTATTTTCTTTGCTGGTATTTACCTCATTAACCTAGGTTTGAGAAATTGTCTACAATAATTTCTGTGAATAAATTCTTATGCTACCTTAAGTTTTTGGCTCTGCCTCTTTCTCAGGTCCAGTGATCCTGAAGTTTGTTCTCTTAGAGCTGTCTAGGAGTTCTTCTGTCATCTTTTAACCATCTCTCACTACCCTTTAAATGGTTACTGACTTGGGCCAGCCAAATAGCTCAGCATCTAGGTGCAGGGAGCAGGGGTTCATTCCTGGGCCTGCCATGCAGGCCCCGCCCCCAGGGCACACTGAGATGCAACTGAGACTGAGCATGGTGGCGCACGCCTGTAATCTCAGCTCTTGGAAGGCTGTAAACAGGCAGATCACAACCACTCTAATCTAGTAGTGAGACCCTGAACACCCTGTAGACCCTTCCCTAAAATACACACACAACAAAAGGTTACTGACTAAATATCCTGCGATATCCACTGTACCCAGTCCGATAGTCTGTTTCCTGATGGATCTTGCCTGTTGCTGAGACTTTTGGTTAAGGTTTTCATTTGCAGGATTTCTGCTGGATTTTTTTTAACCTTAAAAACTTTACTGAATTTTTTTTTTAAATTAATGAAGTTTATTGGTACATTTTAGGTCTATATAATGATCACATTCATGATAAGCAGGTTTTTGTTTGTTTGTTTGTTTTTCTTGTAAACCAACCCTTTACTTGAGAGAGAGTATAGCAGTAACTGAAACTACATTAGAAGTAGCACAAATCTAAATGACAAGAATGACAGGCATTCCAAGAATAATTTTAGTGTTACTCATTGCTATCCTCAGTGTGAAAAATACTTTGGTGGTTTTTAGGACCATTATCTAATTCATTCTGTGTGTATAAGTGCATGGTTTTGCTCCTTTCATGGTTATGATAGGCAGTTTGAACCGGTCCATGGTATAACCTGATTCTTTTACTGAATGAGCTTTTGTATCTCCTATTTTTTCCTTGGCTCATTCAGGCATTTGTTTTTCTCTTCTTTGCTCTCTCATCATTTTAGCTATCAGATTTTCAGATCTTTGGAATTTCAGCTACACGCACATCTGTGGGATCAGCTGGTGGCGTTGTGCATTTCTGCACATGTGTCCTTGCTTTGTTTTCTTGTGCTTTTGGGCTATGGCTTACAGAACCGTTGGCACAGGCAGATCTGCCGCCACGGCCAATCTCCCCGTGGTGGGAGAGTCTGCCCTGTGATGCATCTGTGGCCTGGGGCACATTCGGGTGCGGGCACCCAGCCACCCCACCAAGGGTCTCGTGTCCAGGCCCCAGGGCTATGCTGCAGGGAGAGAGCCACTCCCAGGAACAGCAGCAGCCTGAGAGCCAGCTGTATACAGTCCACACTTAACTGGTTTTAGAAGTTCTCTATTCTCATTAACCCATGAAAATGAAAGAGCAGTAATAATGTAAAATAGGTTGAAAAATAAGAGAAAAATGAATTAAAAGGGAATAGAAGAAAAGAGACCAAAAGAAAAAAGAAAAAAAAGTTTTGAAGATTTTATTTTTACACCCAGAAAAGAGAGGAGAAGGTGAGAAGGCTCAAGAGGGTATGCGTGAGTGCCAGAAGAAAGAAAAATCAGGAAGGAAATGTAAATGGAAAGTGAGAAAAGCTTACAGGGGTTAAATCCAATTAATAGATGAACAGAAATCCAGGGTTAGAGGAATCAAGAACAAAAGCAATAGCGAACACTCTGTGCACAGTTGTGTATGTACATGTTCCACAATAGTGCTCTAAAGGAGGAAAGAAAACTAACTTTTGCTGAGAGTGTTTAGACACAATTAAAGAATAGTGGAGCGATTTGAGAGCATGTGAGAGGAAAAGCAAAGAACAAGGGTGGGAGGGAATTTAAATGCAAAGTGAAGGAAAACTCGGGGAGTGGATCCAATTAATGACCCAACAGGAGCACTTAGGCCTTGGTGTGGGCGAACACGACGTGACGCGGGGAGACACCATAGGAAACACAGAGCAAAAGCAGACGCACAAAACACCTCTCCCAACTCTTTCAAAAAGAAACACACAAAAAAAATAGAAAACCATATCTATATTCATCCTTGTGATGGTGTTTACACGGGAGTCTAAAGGAGAACAGAGTACTCCTGGCTTCAGTTCAAACAGGAGAGGCCTCGTAGAGCTTGCTGGACGCTGAGCTCCAGCGCTCTGCGGCTGTGGCTGAGAAATTGGCTAAGCTGGCTGGGGGGGGGCACTCATTCCCATCCACTGTTTTCCTCTCTTCCTGGGAGTGAGGGGGCTTAGGATGGAGACCGTCCAACACACCCGCCCCTTCCGCCATCTACACGCAGGTCTGGAAGGGGACAAAACTCTGGGGAATTTCAGTACATGCTCCTGGAGGCATTGCTGGCTATGACTGAGCTACTGTCTTCACTCTGCGCGTCTCCAGGTGGGCGCGAGAGGCGGGAGCACAGGGCCTAGGTGCCGGAGAGCTGATGTGCACCCACCTTCTGCTGCTCACTGCAGGGGTGCCCCATTAGATCCCCTCCCACGGCATTTTCTGGTGCTGTATGCAAACCCCTACAGTTTCATGCTCTCTGTAAGCTCTTTGGGGGTCTCTCAGAAGTGCCGAGTTGGATCCTGAGAGGCAAGGAGCGGGGCTTCTCTTCCTACTGCATGACTTTAGGCTCACTGTATTACTTTGTCTTTTTTCCTGGGACTTCTCTAATTATTAGGGTTGCTATCCAGTACCACCCTGTTGGATGGTGATAGTTATGTATTGGAGTTATAGAAACTAAAGGGATTTCCATGCCTCGGGTAGGAAACTTAGTCAAGATGCTTTTGCCGTTTGTTTCTACCCAAGTTTCTTTCCTATTTGTTGGGCCTAGGAACGGAGGGGTGCTGGGGTGGCTTCTCAGTCCAACTGCATCTAAATCTGGAGGGACAAGATGGAGTTAGCACTGCTGTCTCCATTCTGTTGTACCGAGTGATCTGCAGTCTGCGTGGCTGCTTCTTTATTCTAAAACAGAGCCAGCTCTCTCAGGAGGAAGCTGTGACCTTCTTTTCCACTGCTACACTGAAGGAGGCGTCCCCATCTCCGTGCTGAGCCATTTGCTTACTGAGAGGAGGAGGCTCAGGCTCCATTATCTGCTTATCTTCCCGGTTGCCAGGGTTTCGCCTTCCTGTTGCTGCTCTCTAGGCTCTCACTGTGCTCCCAGTGTGCTCCAGACTTCTTACAGAGAGTGCTTCGTGACATGGTGGCCGCCTGTAGCCCACCGTGCCTGTTGCTCCCCAGTTCCGCCCTTTTTCTTCAGGCTTTACTTTTTATTAGTACACGTTTGCAGTCTGCAATGATCGCTCTGCTCCTGGGGCACTGAGACATGCGTGTGGCACCTTCTCTTCTTGAGGTAGTGGGTGGTCTCAGGAGTCTCCACAGGTGCTGTTGCTTGAGTGACCTGACTTCTCACGCCACACGTCTGGCTCCAGCTGCCCCCTCTTCTCCTCCTTCTCCCTTCCTCTTCTATCTTTATTTTTTCAACCCCTGCTGTGCCATGGCTGTTTGCCGGGCACACTTGGCACCTCTGGTGAAAATGTTCTCCAGCACAGATTTTATCTGCTAGAGCCACTCAAACAATTTCTTTTTCTTTTTATTTCTTTTCTTTTCCTTTTTTTTTTTTTTTTTTTTTTTTTTTTTTTTGTCTTTTTTAGACAGGGTCTCTCTTTTTATTTTTGGCTCAATTATTTTCTTTTTTTTTTTTT
>PVJA010014711.1:5733-34149 GCA_004027025.1 Myocastor coypus | reverse complement strand
GAGGGTGCTTATCACATGATGCTAAAAGTACTGTAATTTCTCTAGGGACAAGTAACTCTAGTGTAATAAATCATCAATCAAATGCATATTATATGCAATATGTAACGCACAATGTTCAGTCGTTTCCTGACCACAAGGGCCTAACTCACCCTCGGTCATGCTGCATGTGTCACATGGGGTTCACCCAGAAGCTGGGTGCCCCTGATGAGCTAGACTCCAGATACTGCTCTGCTCAGTGAAGGCGCCTTGCAGTGGGGCCACTGTAATAGCTGTGGTTCCAGAGTGTCGCACTGCACATGGTGCTGAGGCCAGGACCTAGATATTCAGAGGGATCAGTTGACGTGGTAGCCTGTTCAAGATGAAGGGACCAGGACGAGGCAACCATCCCTTCCCCCACCACCCCACTCTGGCAGGGCGCTGTTCCTTTCAGTGATGGTCACATGTGGTACAGACCTTGTTCTCCCACTTCTCAGTGCAAGAGTGACCAGTGTCCCAGGGTCCTTTTCTGGCATGACCCCCAGCTGCCTTCTGTCTGTTCTGGAGGCAGTTGCAGTGCTGAGTGACTAAATGGATCACCTCAAATGGACCATCACAGCCTGCCTGTGTAATGTTTGTGTTTTCACTTTTGCAACTAGGTGGGCTTTTTTTTGTTTTTTTGTCTTTTTGAGACAGGTCTCTCACCGTGCAGTTCAGGCTGGCCTTGAGCTCACTTTTGTAACCCAGGCTGGTCTCAAACTCAAACCGATCCTCCTGCCTCAGCCTCCCAAGTGTTGGGATTAAAGGCGTGCACCACCACGCCTGGCTGCAGCTAGGTTTTCATTCTTTGGTTCACTTTTTGTCTTCCTACAACATTGAAAAACTGCAATTTCCTCAGACTTTTCACTGAGATTCAGCCCTCAATAACTGCTAATGATCTCTGAGGCTACCATCTTTCAGAGTGGAAAGATGTCAGCAGCTACCTGGCTCAGGTGACAAGCGGCAGACGCATGTCTGGGCTGCAGACTTCAGAACTTCTGTGCTTCCCCAGAGCCACGAGTCTGTGAGCAGAGCAGTATCTGGAGTCTAGCTCATCAGGGGCACCCAGCTTTTGGGTGAACCCCATGTGACATGTGCAGCATGATCGAGGGTGAGTTAGGCCCTTGTGGTCAGGAAAAGACTGAACATTGTGCGTTATATATTACATATAATATGCATTATGATTGATGATTTATTATACTAAGGTTACTTGTCCCTAGATAAGTTACAGTGTTTTTAGCATCATGTGATAAGGAAGTAAGAAAATTCTTCCTTTGTTTACCTGTTTGGCTTTCTAAAATTTAATTTAATTTAAATTTTTATTTTTAGTGTATTTGGTAGAGGGTCTTACTACAAAAGCTCAGACTTTTACTGATCCTCTCATTTTCAGCCTCCTCAGAGCTGGGATTACAGGTGTGTATGAACCATACCTGGACTCTGTCTCTGGCTCAGCACACCTGAGGGAGGGGCTGGTGTGGCCTGTCATGCCAGGGATTGAATCTTGGCCCATGTGATTGCCTAAGCAGGCACTTAGCCTTCTGAGCTAACTTGCTGGCCCTCCTGTTTGGCTTTAGTAGCACATAGGGAAAATAACTTCTAAACCACCACCTACTCAGTCCTAGATGTTGGGCCCTAGATGCCATTTTACGGCTATGGAGGGCTGGAAAGAAGAAGAGGAGGCAGGGCTGTGGCTCGTTGGTGAAGATATCTATGTGTGCCACCCAGCTGTGTGACACTTGCACACTGAGCTAGGACAATAGAGCTAGTTTCCAGAGTCTCTGTGGTGGTCACAGGCTGTTGGTTGCATTCATGAAGTAAAGGAGAATTTGGGGGCATAATTAGGGAGCTGTGACAGAACTCTCTCCTTTCTCCAAATAAGAGGCACAGCAAATATCAACATAAACTTATTACATATGGAATATTTTACTATAGATAATATTTTACTAATATTTTACTAATAGATAATACTAATTTTTACTAATGGAATATTTTACTAATAGATAATACTAATTTTATTTAATAGCATAACTTGCTTACTAAAGAGGTAGATTTTTGTCCTTTTATGTCTTTTTTATTTATTTATTTTTTCTTTTTGTGGAACCAGGGATTGAACTCAGGCCCTTGAACTTTCCAGGCAAGTGCTTATTCTACAGAGCTACCTCCACAACCCCTCTTTTATGTCTTAATTAAAAAATGGATTCATTGTTGTAAGGTGTGAAAGAGCAGAAGCCCACAGTCAGGTTCCTGGAGTTGTCACTGATACAGGCAGCCTCTACTCCTGCACGAGCTCCGGGGAGGGGCCCTTGCCACCCTCCTTCCCGCCTAAGGCCTTGTGTTCGCTGACTTTCAGCTGCCTCCTCTTTATATTTTGTGGCCTCTGCTTCAGCCTTCTCTCTGTGGTCCTAATTCTTCTGAACAGGCCCTTGTGGTGACGTTGGGATGGCATCTGTTTTTAAGCTGCTGAACTGCACAGTGCAAAAGTCTCCATGATAAGATAAGAACTTGTGTGTTAAGATGATAGGAAACAATGACCCAGACAAAACAACTAAACTCACAGCTATGCTGGTCTCTTTCCTCCTCAGCCCATCTGCTTTTCCTTCCTAAGAAGTCACTACAGGAACAGAGACTGCTATACACTTCCTTACCCAAGAAGTACTTTTTCAGGTTCTATTTTTCCAAAAGCAGTTTAGAAGCCATTGAGATAAGGAACTCATCCTCTGGTGGCTTTGGGCTGGTGATTGCCAGTGTGATAGCTACAATGTCAAGTGCAAGGTGAAGAATGTATAAACCAGTGTAGAAAGTTCTTTGATGATCATAATCACCAAAGTATAGGGAAAATCAGATGAAAAACAAGTGGAAACATATACTCTCCTAACTCAGAAGATTCTCCTATTAGTTTCTTCTGGCTGATGAAATAAAAAAGTCTAGTGATTTAAAATGACATATAAGTAGTGCTTCAGGTATAGCTCAGTGGCACAAGTGCCTGCCTGGCAAGTACAAGGTCCCGAGTTCAACTTTTGCTGGCTGGAGTGAAGATGCTAGATCCCTGGATGAGTGGGCTGTTTTCCTCTAAGGGCACCCACAGGTCCCTTCTGCTGCCCGGTGCTCCCAGCTGTGGTCTCCTCCCCAGGCACCTTCACTCTGATTGCTCCTCTTCAGCTGCCACTTCTTGTTCTCTGGCACTGACCCTGCTGCATTCCTTCACAAAGGGCCCCAGGTGGCCCATTAAACCACCCAGGTACCCCAGGAAGTCCTGCCTGAGAGCCCTAGTCATACCCTCAAAAGCCTGTGGTTCTGCAGTCTTCCCTCCCCACATGCAGCTTTGCTTCAGAGGTTGCAGTTAGATTTTAGATATTCAACCAGGGCCTAAAATGCTAAGTGAAGGGCAGGCCAAACAGCTCAGCAGACTAAAGAACCTGCAAGCAGGTACAGGGGCCTGCTGTGCCGGCCCAGCCCCCAGAATATGCTGAGATGACAATTGAGACTGGAAGCAGTGGCCCTTTACTGTAATCCTAGCTCTTGGAAAGCTATAAAGAGGTGGATCACTACAAGTCTGATCTAGTAGTGAGACCCTGAACACCATGTAGACCCTTCCCTTAAAAAAAGCTAAATGAGAACCTTCAGAATTATATAATTCATTCAATTTAAATGGCATATCATTCTGACTATCATGACAAAAACTCATGCTGTCCCTCTCCATCCTGCCTGAACATGAGCCATCCTTCTGTGCAGAGTATCCACACTGTATGTGCTACTTGCCCAGTAGTAATCTAGGAGTCACTGCAGTGGTCACATCAACTGTCATAGTATCACTTGTGTTCAAATGAACCTTGTTTTAATAAGTAAGAGTCACCTAGTCCTAGAGTAGTCTTCTGAAGAGAAGTCATAATAGCCTCTTTAAAGTGAAGGGTACAAGTGTATCACATGTGTGTGGGTAGAGAAAAGAAGCACAGTACGCACAGAACTCTATACAGCAGGCACCTTCTGCTGTTCACTAGAGGCCTTGTTCTTCACAGACAGAGAAACTGCTGTGACACAACAGGTTGTGGGCCTCAGCACATGGTCCACCTTGGACCACCATTCCTACTACAGAGCTGTATGAATACAGCTTGGACTTCATCCTTGGTTCACATTTTACCAAGCTTAAAAGCTATTTATTGGGCTAGCTGGGGATTTTGGGTAAGCTACAAATTTGTTGAATTTTTTAAAAGTTTGGTAAAGTATTTTTAGGTAAAGTGTGTAAACTATCTCATCCATAAGTATTTCAATGTGCTGTATCTCTCTGAAAAATAAGAACAATTTCCTACATGACACAATCCCATTATCACTGATGGGTTGACCGTTTATTCTTGCCTTCCCCAACCTCACATTAGCAAGGTCAAAGCACCACATTTATTTTTAATTAATTAATTAATTAGGTGCAGCGTCTTGCTATGCAGCTCCAACTTATAGTGATCCTCCTGTCTCAGGCCCCCACCCCCCAGCGGATTACAAAGCTTTGTACATGTTACAGGCTTTGGTGGCCGGTATAGTGCACCCAGGGTTCTGGGTCCAGCACAGCATGCTGTACTGGGGATCAAACCTGGGTGCTTGCACTTGCCAGGCAAGCTCTTAGACTGCTCAGTTATCTCACCGGCTCCTAAAGTACTATATTTATATGTGAAGTCTTCTACTGTTCTCTGCATGTTACATTCTGTACTTCCTTGGAAACCTCTGACATTGCTCAATTGGAGCTTCGTTGGACAGGGTGGTGACTTCCAGCTCCTAATTTTAGCTGAAAGCCTTAGCTGCTAAGGACCTCACAGTAACCTTTGGGAGGCAGAGCTTCTCAGCCTGCTGACTCAGGCGCTGTCCCACAGGGGTTGGGATTTATAATCTGGAGTCTTCACCAGCTACAAAGTCAGCATTATTTTTCTGTGTCTTGAAGCTAGGGTAAAAACTGGGAAAAATCTTACTCTCTGTTTTTCATATGAAAGCCTTTTAAAAAAATTTTATTTTGCGAGTGAAGAGATTTGGACAGATTATCAGTAAAAGTAAAAGATTAACACATTATCATAACAGTGAACTTTGGTGCACTGTTCAGGTTAGGATGTAGGGGAACATTTCCACCAGTGGAGGAGCCAGGGAATCCTTGGATCACTGGTGAGCCAAGTGGCAAAGTGGCTGCACCCTGGAGGCATAGTTTCGTGGGACCTGGGAACACAGGTTCACATCACCCTAGTGTCATCTGCAGCCTCCCTGGTGTGTCCAGAGGGATGAGGGCAGGGGAACAAAAGGTCGCTGTTGGGGTGCAGGAATTGTTCTGCCACCAAGGGTGGCCAAGGTTGCTGCCACAGCAGTGAACCTCAAGCCCAGTAGATGGTGACAGCAGTTTGCTCAGGCTCCTGGAAAGAGAGGTGGACATAGAGCAGCATGGCTGGGACAGTGCCCTCTCTCCTGAGCTGAAAGAAGGGAAAGGTGGCCAGGGGAGGTTGGGGTCCAGACTTTGCTGCCCCAGAACCTGACCCAGGCAACAGGGCATCCTATAAGAGAGGACTGAGAACTCCCAGTTCCCACCTGCCATGAGCCCTACAATAAAAACCATCACCATCAATCTTCCTCAGCATATGTGGGCACCTTGCTGAGAGCCCATGCTGTGTGGATACTGGAAGGCTCTCTGGCCTCCCGCTTCCCATAGTAGGCACATGTCTTAGTTACTTTTTGCTCATTGATGGGACAAATACTCGACACTCAAAATGAAGGAAGGAAAGGTTTATTTAGCTCACAGTTCATAGAGGTTTCAGTCCATATTCGGCTGGCCCAAGGCTGAGTGGAGCACGACAGAGAGCATCCAGTTCATGGCGGTGGAACAGCAACAAAATGGTGGCAGAGGCAGCCAATCAATCAGGGCAGCAGAGCAGCAGCAACAGCTCCAGTCTGTCTCTCTTTATATTACATTCAGGCTCTCCACCTTGGCCCCCACCTTAGACTACACCCATAATCTCAGAAGTACTTCGACCCATAATCCCATCAGTACTAAAACCCATAATCCCAGGTGTCTTAGTTACTTTTTACTCGTTGCTGGGACAAATACCCAACACTCAAAATGAAGGAAGGAAAGGTTCATTTAGCTCACAGTTGCTGGAGGTTTCAGTCCATATTCGGCTGGCCCAAGGCTGAGTGGAGCAGGGCGGAGAGCATCCAGTTCATGGCGGCAGAACAGCAACAAAATGGCGGCAGAGGTAGCCAACCAACACGGCAGCAGAGCAACAGCAACAGCTAGAGCTCCAGTCTGTCTCTCTTTTTATTACATTCAGGCTCTCCGCCTTAGCTCCCGCCCTAGGCTACACCCATAATCCCAGAAGTACTTCCACCCACAATCCCATCAGTACTAAAACCTATAATCCCAGGGATCATGGATCAAGTCTCAAACTCTAGAAGTCCCTGCCCAGTGACTCCATGAGGCTTTGGGGGGACAACTAGAACAACTAGACATAAACCATAACACCAGGGATCATGGATCAAGTCTCAAACTCTATAAGTCTCTGCCCAATGACTATATGAGGCTTTGGGGGGACAACTGGACATAAACCATAACAGCACAGCATTTGAATACTGTGCAGGTGAAGTAGCTGTAACAATGTTAGAACACATCTGAATGTGTGGCACACACCTGTAATCCCAGCACTTGGGAAACTAAGGTAAGAGGTTCACTGAGAGTTTGAGGCCAGCTTGAGCTACAAAGTGAGTCCAATACCAGCCTGAATTGCATAATGAGACACTCTCTCAAAAACAACACAACAAAATAAAACAATGTTAGAGTACAAACTGTGGAAATGCACTCAGCCCAGCAACCAGGAAGGGGCAGCACAAATGTGGCTGGATCTGGGATGAGGACTTTGTATTTCAGCCTTTAGTGTTGTTCCATACATAGCATCTAGCATTTGATAAACAAGAAGAAAATACAAGCCAATACCAGGCAAATAGAATAGTAGGACAACCCACTGGAGTCCCCTGCTGTCTCTCTTGGACAACTCTCTTTCCCTAGTAAATATATTCTGCTCTTAGCCTCCATTGCTATCATTGGACAGAAGTAAGAGTTTGCTTTTGTTTCATAGACTCTGGATTGGCACTCCTTTAGGTAATAAATTTTATGCCTCACGCTTACCTAGCCAGTTTCCATTTTTCCCTACTCTGTGGATTTGCGCTACAAAACTTCCTAGCAGAGGGCTAGTGAGATAGCTCAGTGGACTAAGGGCCTTCTTAGGCAAGCACAGGGACTTGGGTTTGGGTTCAATCCCCAGCACCCCATGTTCTGCAGACTCCATTCCTGGGTGTGCTTAGCTAGCCAAAGACCCAGCATGGGTGGTACGTGCCTGTAATCCCAGCATTGGGAAGGCTGAAACAGGAGGATCACTATGAGTTCAAGCTGTGTAGTGCTACCCTATATCAAATACATAAATAAATAAATGATTAAATAAAGACAAGTTGCCTAAAAAAACCCTTAGAAAAATCAGGTTCCTTTGCAACCTACTTAAGGCTCTTGCTCTCTCTCTCTCTCTCTCTCTCTCTCTCTCTCTCTCTCTCTCTCTCTTTCTCTCCTTCCTGTCCCACCCTCCCTCTCTCTGTCTCTGTCTGACAGAAGCTTTCTTAACCCAATACATATATTCTACTCTTGAAAAACAAAAACAAGGAGGCAGGGGAGATAGCTCAGGGGCATAAGTGCTTACCTGAAAAGCACAGGGTCCTGAGATTCCCTGGTGCCACAAAAACAACAAAAAGTTGAACACCAGCTATCATCACAAGTGGTCCAGACACTGGAAACAATAGATCCTTTAGAATAGCTATGCTCATGACCTTTAAAAAAAAAAAAAAGGTAGAAAAGTTGAACAGTGCACATAAACAGATATCAGATTTCAGCAGAGATTAAAACTTCAAAGATGAGTCAAATGGGTATAGTAGAAGCTGTGATACCAGAGAGGAAGCATTTTTTAAAATGAGCTTATTAACAGATTGGACACACTGATGGGAATAAAATCAGAGAATTCAGGGTTGGTAAAATGAAAAATTTAAACCATTCAGAGCTCTTATCTTCCATAGAGATTCAATTTGCAATTAAAAACCTCTCCCACACAAAGCTTTCAAGATTAGGTAGATTGAATAGTGAATTCTATCAAGTGCTTAGCAAATAAATAGGATCATTTCTACACAAATGTGTCAACAGCTCTAAGAGGGATTACTCCCCAACCAAAGCCAAAATTACAGAAACATCACTTGTGCATACAGGAACCAGGAAAAACAAAAGAGAAAAATACACCATAACAAAGCAGAAATTATTCCAAGAATAAAATATTTAACCTTTGAAACCAAATTGATATAACTTCTCACATTAACAAACTAAAAAGGAAAAAGCCCTACAGTCATATCAGCAGATGCATCATAATCACATGACAAAATTCCAAATTCATTCCCAATAAAATGTCAAAATTATGGCTTAAAAGGCATTCTCAGGGTTTTGAAAGAAAATAAAGTTCCTATTAGGCTTGATGGTGAAAGATGATGCTTTTGCCTTAAGATTGGGAAAAAAATGTCCACTTGTACCACTTACAATCAGCATTGCAATGGAAATTACTGGCAGGGCTTTAAGACAGGGTAAAAAAGGAAAGAAAACAAGCCCTACAAAGAGCAAAGGAAGGGGCCTGGCAGGATGGCTCAGTGGTCTAAAGCGCCTGCTTGGGAAAGCTTGGGCGGCTGCAGGGACCCCAGTTCGATCCCCGGCACCACATGCTGCGCCAGCCCTGCCCTCAGGGCAGGCTGAGCGGCCATACAAGCAAATAAATAGGGAAAAGTTCTGAAACAAGAAATAAAATAATAAAATAAAATTTTAAAAAAAAAATAAAAAAAGAATTAAAAAAAAAAAACAAAGAGCAAAGGAAGAAATAAAACTTCAGCCGGGTGTGGTGGCGCACGCCTGTAATCCCAGCACTTGGGAGGCTGAGGCAGGAGGATTGGTGCGAGTTCGAGACCAGCTTGGGCTACAAAAGTGAGCTCAAGGCCAGCCTGAACTGCATAGTGAGACCCTGTCTCAAAAAGACAAAAAAAAAAAAAGAAATAAAACTTCAATTGCAAACAATACAATTATTTACATAAAATATTCCAGGCTACTTACAAAAAAACCTTAAGTCTAGTGAGTTTAATGAGGTTGGAGGATATAAGATAAATATTGAAAAGTCAGTTTATCTCATCAATAACAAAAATTGGAAAGTGCAATAAAGATGATATACAAACTCAAAAATATTAAACACTTAAGAGTAAATCTTGTATATGTCCAAGGTCTGCACACTGAAAATCATGAAACACTGCCTAGGGATGAAAAGAGACTAAAGTTAAAAAATAATGAGTGTTCTTGTTGGGGATGAGAAGACCCAGCCCGGTGAAGGTCTCCTGCCCACCGCAGAGACTAAGAGTAACAGCAACAACAATCAAAGCCTATGTATTTTGTTCTTAAAGAATTAGACAACTAATTCTTGAACTTATATAAATGTACAAAGGACTTTCAATAGATAAAAGAAAAATAAAAGTGGGGAACTACTTGTGTTTAAAGTCATGCACAGAGATACAATAGTCAAACCAGTATAATATTGACACAAAAATAGACATGTCAATGAAATGAACAGAAAGGGACTCTGAACACTTAGGGCCAATGGATTCTTGACATAGATGCTGGATGAAGTCAGTGAGGGAAAAGATCATCTTTTTAACAAACAGTATTTGGAAAACTGAATGTTGATAAAAAACAGAAAAATTATCCTAAAAGATACTTACAAAATGTATAAAAATAACTAGAAATGGATCATTGACCTAAATGTAAGAACTAACAGTGATTGAAGAAATGTGATTTCCCTAGTCAAAGGTCTTTTGAGCAGGACATGAACGTGTGATCTCTAAAAGAAAATTAACAGGGCTTCACAAAAATGAATGGCTTCCATCTGGCAAAAGAGGTCAGAAAGATCAAGAGGCTAGAAAGACTGTGAGACAATACTTTCAGAACATAACTAATAAAGGATTTAAACTCAGAGCACATAAAGAGTTCTTATAGCTAGAAAGTAAAAAAGACAATACTCAATTTAAAAATGTTGGCAAAAGATTTAAGAATGGTGAATGTGTACCTGAGAAGATACTCAACATCATTAGTCACTTAAAAATGCAAATAAAAGCTATAGTGAGATAGCACAGGATACTTACTAGAGTAGCTAAACTAAAAAGTGGCAGTACTAAGTGCTGACCACGTTATGAAGTATCAGACCATCCTCCATGGTAGGCAAGAATGCAGAATGACACAGCTACATTGGAAAATAGGCATTATCTTATAAAGGTAACATTACGCTTACCATTTAACTCAAGGATTCCACTCCTAGATAGAACATATGCCCAAGGAATGCCTACACATGGACCCTTAGAGTAGCTTTATCCCCACACACACTCATACCCTGTGGAAACAACCCAAATGCTCATTAATTTTTGACTAGATAAGCAAATTATGGTGTGGCTTTACAAATAGGATTGTTTTCACCAATAAAAACAAATCAAAAGTGTATGCTGCATCATGGCATATCTCAAAAGCACCACGTTAGTGTAGGCAAGATAGCTCTGCAGACTAACGTGCCTGCTTAGGCAAGCTTAGGCAAGCACACGGACCACAGTTCAATTCCTGGCACCCTGTGTCACACTAGCCCTGCCCCAAGAGCAGGCTGAGGTAGCCGGAATCTGGGCATAGAGGTCCATGCCTGTAATCCAAGCAACGGGGAGGCTGAAAGCACAAGTTCAAGCTGCATAGTGAGACCCTGCAACAACTAAATACATTAAAAAAAAATCAGGTTACTTAATGAAGCCAGATCCTAAGTGATATGTCTTGTATGTTCTATTACTATATGAAGATCAATGGATTCCAGAAGATATGGACTGTAGGAGCAAACTGACCATAGAAGGACACAAGCGAAGACTTCAGGCTGGAGAAACACTGTCATGATTTTCACATAAGGATTTGTGTAAACTTGTTGATATGAATTTTCCTGTACGTAATTTATACTCTATTAGTCTAACTTCAAAAAATATTAGCTCTAGAAAGTACAAGTATCAAGGAGTAGATAAAAAAGAAAAGTCTATAGTCAGTCACAAGTCCATTTGAGCTCCATTAATACAGATTATAGATGGTTTCATTTTTGTTATTCCTGAAACTTCCATTCACTGGGCATGAGTGGGCCCTTTCTTCAGGTCACTTGTCTGGGAGTCTATGTTTTCACCTCTTTTCTAAGCTTTACCTTTTGTTAGAATGTGTGTAGTTAATTCTGTTTTTGTGGTTATGCATCATGGACTTAATCACAGATTCAAAGAAAATTGCATCCACCCTAAAGATTACTATTGTTCCCCTATGTAAGCAAAGCTACTTACATAGCACATTACATTAGGTATTAAAATAATCTAGAGATGATTCAAACAGCACGTGAGACGCTGTATGTACATACTACACATTTTTAGGTAAGAGATTCAGCATCTGTGGGCTTGGCTACCTGAGGGGAGTCTGGGATCCAATTTCCAGATCCCAAAAGATCAATTTATCTGTTTCTTGGTGGTGCAGATGAAATGAGGTGACATCTTCCCAGTGGCTGGGTAAATGCCTGCAAATAGTAAGTAGTCATTAAATGTTCACTGTTGTGATTCTTTGTGTTATCACAAGAGAAAAGTTTGCTAAACATCTTAGTTTGACAAATTAAATTGTTTTTATGTAAAACAGGAAACTGTTTTCAAATGCATTCACAAGAGCTATTTGCCGTGAGACATTCTAATGTGAACTTATGATTAAAAAGTTTTCTCCTTGAGGATTAATTATGAATGCTTACACTCATAGCCAACTACATTGACACCCTGATTCATGACTTTTATTATTCAGTTTCCTCAGTTGCCTCATATCAATAGCAAGGAATATCAAAATTAAAATTATGATTAAGAATTGTTATCTGAACATTACGTGTTTCTTAGCATTCATATAGTACTCCTTTCCAGAGGACTCTAGAAGATTTGAGAGGAGGCTTATTTTCCTTAATTTTAGGGGAACTTCCCACAGAGACAATATGGACAAAGCCCCCATGTCTACACTGCTCTAGCTCAGAGTTGTCTCATCTGGTGGTCTCAAGGCAGTGGAGAGGTGTAGCTGGTGTAGCTGTAAGCCTGAGATTTGAGCTTCATCAAGAATGGATTCAAGCCGGGGAGATGGTGGAGTAGAATAAGTGTTTGCCTGGCAAGTGCAGGGTCCTGACTTCAATCCCTGGTACTCAAAGAAAAAAAAAAAAATGGATTCAAACTGGGTTCAAATCGAATCTCAGCCTCTGCTTCTCCCTCCACCCCACCCCAATCCATCTTTATTAACAGCCTATATCTCCATGGGGCTCTGCAGGATGGTCCCAAGCAGCAATTCAACATGTGCAAATCTGACTCACCTTTACCATACTGATGCTCATTCTGTTCCAAAGCTGCCAAATCCCGTACTCCTAGACCTTTCCTTTATTTTATTCTCTTTCCTATAATCATTAAAAATAGCCCCTCATTCAAGCTAAACTTAAACTCTGGTGTGCATTCCATGTTCTTCCCTGGTCATTCTTCAATCTAATCAATCACTTGCTGTATACTCAATTTTAATTTATTTAGTTAGTTTGACATATTTCCTGTTACAGATTCCATTCTGAGCTTTTGTATTTGTTTCTATAGCCTTTTGTTATTAAGGCCAAGGGTGTTGGGTGACACACACACATGCCCTGTGGAACCCTGGCCAAGAGGGGCAAGATCCTTCCCTTGTGCAACAGCAAGCCCATAAAGAGGTACAAAGAAGTTGGCAGCTCTGGCTCCATTGTTTTATTCTCACTGCCCTCAGGGTTAAGTCTTTTCACCTGGCATGGTGGGAGGGCATATGCTTGCGTGAAAACAAAGGTCTAAGGGTTTATCTGAATGGGATGTGTGCTTTGTTCCACAGCCAGTCTATGAAAGCCTGTCTGCCTTTTTGAGAACTTTCATTGTCCTCATGATAATGACACCCATGTGGTCCCTGAACAGAAAAGAAATGGCTGACAAGGACTGCAGGGATGAGGGCTGGGTTGTGGTCTCTGAGCTGAGGTTCCTTCATGGAAACTCTAGGAATATCTTGCATTCAGAAACTACAAGTAAGAGCGAGAGGAAGCCTGGATAGGGGAGAGTCACATGCGCCTGAGGCCTCATCAATCCAGAGCAGTCCAGTGGAACCCTAATCTAGAGGGAAGGGCCAGAACTCCTTGCCAGATCACCAAAGTTGGCTACTCCAGGAAGGCGGTGTTCTGAAAGTGAGTTCCCACGAAGGGGACCCTTACCTTCAGTAGCTGGGTTGGGGGGGGGTGTGTGCTCTGGCGTGTGAGCTGGGGTCAGTGTGAGTGTGAGGGTGTTCCCTTGGCTGTAGTCAATCTTGGTGGTGTCATAGCTGGGGAATCCTTCTAAGGGTGTGGTCCACTCAGAGGGAGCGAGGGTTTGGCCAGAAGTGGCCAGGACGCCAGCTTGAGGAGAGGGCTTGGGAAAGAAGTTTGGTCTTGGGAGAAAAGGAGAAAGGAACAGTAGGGAGACAGAGTCATGGCTCTAAACCTTACTCCTGCTGTAGGAACAGCCATAGAATACACTTATGTTTTGTGTCTGAATGTCATGAAATACACCATCTTAGATTTAACATCATAACCTTTCCAAGTATACTCTGCAATGAAGCAGCAGCAAGCATATTCCCATCGTTTGCCTGGAAGGGCCGCAGAAGCATGGCCTTGTGGTCCTGCATCTGGGCTCTTCTACTTGGGCACTGATTCTCTGCTCTACTTCTCAGACACCATGAACTAAGCACCTTCACACCACACGCTACCACCATGCTGTGATGCTTTTGCTTTAGAGCCATTTGCTGATGGACAGAAATTCTGAGCAAATTAAACCTCTCCTTTAAATTGTGGGCTTTGGGTATTTTGACTCAGCCGTGGGAAAGCTGACTAAATGATCTAAGGTGTCCAGCATGGTATTTGGATCTACACAAACACAATTCACAGCTTAATACAGTCTAACTAATTAGCAAATCCATCTTTTCACTTAGGCACAGTTTATATATTTATTTTTGTGCTAGTACACTTAAGGTCTATTCTGGTAGCAAATTTCTAGCATGCAGTAAGGCATTACTAGCAATAGTCCAGATGGTGAATACTAGATTTTAGAACTTACTCAACTTGGGCCAACTTTCTCCACCCCACCAGCCCAGTGACCACCACTCTACGCTACTGCTTCTGTGTTAAAATGGCTCTAGAAATTAACTCCTAGCTCCCAAGGAGAAATGTAGTCAGATATATAATTTTTAACATTCACACATTAAAATACAGCCTTTCTCAGAGCTGTAGTATGAGGGAACTCCTGTTCCCTCCTGTAATATGAGGTTAATATTTCCTATACATGACTGTCAAAGAAATTTTGCATAAATCAGTAGACAAAGGTCTATGACAAGTGACTTTCCTGTGTGTCCTCTTCACAGCAGCAATAGCTGTGACCTGGGCTGTGAGGAGACAGAGCTCCTTGCAGTATGTTCTGGGGGACCTGGCCATGTGGTTCTGGCTGGGCTCCCTGATGATGCCAGCTTAATTCAGGATTCAGTTTCATAATCTGTAGAAAGCACATGAAAACCATATTTTCCTGGAAAGCTTCCAAGAAGTGACTTCTAGCTAAGCTGCTGTGAAACCCAGGTCACAGAGCTACCTGTCTGTAGAGGGCAGGTAGGGTCCTTTGAGTCATGTGCGTGCAGCTAAGGCCAAGGCCCCAGCTCTCCACAGAGCACACAGTAGGTCTGCATGCCTTAGACGTAACTGAACAGTAGACAGATGGGGAAACATCATAGCAATTTTTTAAAATTACATTGATATAGGATACCTATCAATTTATGGTTTATTTGGAGAACAAATAGAAGTGCAAACATATTCTATTCTCCAATTATTTCAGCTACCTAATACAATTTACATATTTTGCTCAGTAAAACTTAAAATACCTACTCTCCTAGAAAAATTTCCAAAAGAGAATATCTATTTATGTCCACAGTGTTTGCAGTGACTCATTGTTGTACTTGCTGGGATTCATTGTTTCAGCCTTGTTTAATCCAGCTTTCCTGATTTTCCACGCACGATTGCTGCTGTGGGAGTGTGGCTCCCCGAGGGAGGGGCCTGCGGTGTCTGCTGAGGGATGCACTGGAGCTGTGACCGGCATGCCTGTGTCCCTCAAGTTCCTGTGTTGAAGTCCCACTGCTTAAGGTGGGACTGGTGAAAGTGAGGAGGTTGAGAGGGTGGAGCTCCCTGAATGAAATTAGCACCCTGATAAAGGGGGTCCCCAGAGAGCTCCCTCAGTTCCTACAACTTGAAAACACAGTGGGAAGGCACCACCTGAGAACCTGGAAATGGATGCTCAGTAGACAGCAAACACACTGGCCCCTTGATCTTGGGTGTCAGCCTCCAGAATTTGAGAAATAAGTATGTATTGATTGTAAATCACCCCATGTCCAGTCTTCTGTGACATAAGCCTGCATGAACTCGGGAGCTTGCCAGGAGCCCTCCACGCCAGGTGACACAGGCCCAACTCCCATGTGCAGTGCTAGAAATGAACATTCTTTCTGATGCTGCTCCTGGGTCCCTGCAGCACAGCTGCCCTGGCCCAGGTCACCTGTGCCTTTATGTCCAACTCACCCTCCCATTGTTCCCCATCCCAAGGCACTTGTCTCTCCTTCCTCTGCTCCTCCCTCCCTGTGAATTTGCAGCCCCACATCAATGTGTGTAAAGCTGCTGTAATCTGTTCATGGAAAGCCGGCACTCTACCTTATGGTCCATGTGTGGAAGGGTTAGAAACTGGCTTCTGCTAGAGGCCACGAAGAAGGGCAAGAAGAGCCCTGGGTAGGACGGTGCAGAGATGGGGTCAGTGTGGCAGCAGACGAGGCCGCGTGGCTTCACCTGATGGCTATGATTTCTTTTTTATGAAGGCATGAACACACATGCATATGCAGCCTGCACACACACATGTACACACACACACATACACACACACACACACACACACACACACACACACAGCGATTGGCTTTGGAATTAAGAATTCCCGTTGCCTCTCAAGTGTAAATGACCATAAGAAGGGCGATAATGTGCCCAATACAGTGACACTCCAGATCATCTCGGCTACATGGTTTGTGGCTCCCAGGCTGGGAAGGTTCTGTCTACAGTCTTGGGTCTCAGTGGTCCTCAGACAGAAGCTGGCAGCAGACTAGTGCTGGGTCAGGATTACACCAGTTTGCCGCTGGTTCCCACATGCTCCTCCGTTAGACACTGACTTCCTGTGCTCATCCATCCAGTCTCTGGGTATGTAGCAAGGGGGTGCCTGCGCAGAGCTCCACCTGGAGGTGTGACCAGTGTGTGAGAGGCACACACAGCAGCACAGATGTGTGCTCTGCACATTCGCCTAGGCACCTACACGTGTGGGGGTCCACACAGAGACATGGATGCTGTACCTCAGGAGAGAGTACGCAGCTGTTCCCCAAATGGGTACTGCCAGCTTATAATCCCCGCAGTGGAGTGTGAGTAGTCCTGGGTTCTTTATCCCCCACATCTGGTGTAATAAGACACTTCAAGTTTTTCCCGATTGACATAGAATAAGTTGCATTTTCCTGAACAAGAAGAGATCATCTCCGCCCATAGTTTTAGCACCTCTTGCCAGTGAGGTGCATGGCCTACTTTCTGCTCCTGCTTATGAAATTCATATTGAGCAGTTTTGAGCATTTGCAGAGGAACAGCACCATGAGTGCCTTTGTCCCCATTAACAACTTCAGCAAGGGTAACAGAAAATCTTTTCCAACTTATACCTAGCCCTTTCCCTGCACCTGCTCACATCAGACAGTTATGAAGAAAGTCACTATCACCCTTTCAGTGACAACTACTTGCAGAAGCATCTCTAAAAATTATACTAGGTCAGTTTTTGAACATATATACATATGTACAGACTGACCGACAGACAGTCACGCACACACACACACACACACACACACACACACACACACTTACTTGTGAAACAACTACAGCACACAAAAGCTTGATAATTTGTAATCAACTGTCAAATCTCTGGCTCTCTCTGGCTATCTACTGGTGGACTGCAAGTATGACAGCACTACTGTGAGATTACGATGCAGCAGAAAATTTCTTGTCAGTAAGTATTTTCACCGTGCCTACTCTGTTTTCTTCTTTTCTTTTAATGTATTTGGTACAGGGTCTACAGGGTCTCACTATGTATATCCAACTCATAGTGATTCTCCTGTTTTCAGCCTCCCAAGCGCTGGGAGTACAGGCACAGGCCACCATGCCCAGTCTCAATCGCCATCTCAGTGAGCCCCAGCGGTGGGGATCAAACCCCAGCCACTGCACTCTGCCTAAGCAGTCGCTTTAGTCTGCTGAGCTATCTGGCTGGCCCTCTGGGTTTGGATTGGTTTAGCGGCACAAGTTCACACCCTGGTAACAACTACCTGCTGCACTCGATGCAGTGCACATGGGGACATCTGGGAGCAGCAGGTGAGTCACATGGGGTGTCACTGGTCACGCCATCCAGGCTAGCTGAGTGCCCCATCTGACATCTGCGCGGTGAGATCACTGCGCGGTGTTCCCAGAACACATCCTGTTATTAAACAACACGGAATTGGGCTGTGGTTGCTTCTGTTGACTCCCAAGACTCATTTAATTTGTGGTCTCCTTACCATCCCTTCAATATTTTGCATTTTTCTCTGTTGGAGGAGCAGGGCCAGTTGTCCTTCTGTTTCCAGCACTCTAGGTGAGGCTGACCACTTCCTTCCTGGTTACTGAGCAGTGTCTCTTTAGTTCCTGTACCCTGCGAGGTGGATTGAAGCCACTCATTGTATTCAAGGGTTGTTTGTTTGTTTGCCTCAGTTCAGTCTTGCTTGCAGGAGGGTTGATGGCTCTCGTAATGTCTAGGTGTCTGTCTACAGTGCCACCCACCATCACTGGTCACTGCTAAGGCCCATGAACTCAAAAAAACATGGGAAAGCAACCCTCAAATTCTACCACCACCTTCTTCATTGCATTAGCAAGAATATCTTTTTGAAATAAGATTGTAATTTTCCCAAGAAAATTTGTTTTAGGAAGCGTAAAATTTTGTATAGAAATTTAGTTTCATTGTTCCCTTTGGGAAGTTGTAAGATCTGACAAAATGGGGCATTCATCTATCCATCCATCCATCCATCCATCCATCCATCCATCCATCCATCCATTCAAAAACCCTGTACTGATTCCTTGTGTGTCTGGTCCTGCTCCTGGGGTGGGTAACCAGAGTAAACAGACAATATATGTTCTTGTGTTGATTGTTTAAGTGGTACTGAGGATCAAACCCATGGGTACTCTGCTACTAAACTGCGTACCCAGTCCCATTTATTTATTTATTTATTTATTTGTTTGTTTGTTTGTTTGTTTGTTTACTTTTATTTATATTTTGAAGTAGGGTCCTCCTAAATTGCCCAGGTGGGTCTTGAATTTATGATTTTCCTACGTCAGCCACCACACAGTGTTGGGATTACAGGCTGGGCTCTTTATTCTTTAGTAGATTGGGACAGACCTACAGGCAAACACACAAAGGAAATATTGCTAGGGAGGTATGCGGGACAGAAAGCCAGGCTGGGAATGTGACTCCCTCTTAGGTGACCTCTTTCGGTCAGTCTCACGGACCTGCATGAGCACGTGGCTGCAATGGCAGGAAGTTATCTTCCTGCAGCTCCAGAGGCTGGGATGCCAAGGTGCAGGGGCACACAGGGCTGGTTTCTCCTGCGGCCTCTCTGCAGCTTGCAGATGGTGTGTCCTTGCTGTTTCTTTCCCATGGACCCAGACCCTAGGCATCTCTCTGGGTTTCCAGTTTCCTGTTCTTGTAATGACACCAGCCAGACTGAATTAGTGCCTGACTTCACAGCTTCATTTTAACTTATTTATCTGACAAAATATCCTGTCTCCAAGCACAGTCATACCAGGAGTCACAGGGATAAGGGTACTAATGGCTCAGGAAAGAGAGCACAGTTCAGCTTCTAGCACTAGTGAAAATGTGCAGCAATCTGCCTGTAAGGTGACTCAGCTATTTCAAGAGCTGAAGATTGCTGGAGAGTGCGGGAGCAGGGCAGGCGGGGGCAGCCGGCTGACTGGCCTAACTGCGTAACCCACAGGTGGATGCTTCCTTACTGACCCCGGATCTACAGGTCATTTCCCTTGCTTTCCCACTCAGGATGGTTCCTGTCCCTGTGTGACATGAGCCCTTCCCACATCCTGATGGCCCAGTCTACACACCCTCTGCCAGTTCTGCAGGGTATATCATTTGTGGATATCACTTGGTATTCCTGGGGTGTGTCTACCAGAAAAATTTTGAGAAGTGTTTCTCTGGTGTCATGTGCTCACCCTCATACTTTAAAAATAGAGCTACTATTTGAAATAACATTGGAATTTATTTTATATTATATTATATTATATTCTTTTATTCTCATGACTGTATTCAACTTCCATGTCCTGGTTTTGACAGTCAATGTCCAAATCTCAACAGTCCCAGTCCCATAACTCCATATGTCCCTGTAATTATTCATCGTGATGCTATTTTGTGTTGTGTTTAAAAACGCATCTGTGAAGCTGGGAGGAGTGGTATGTGCTTACAATCCCAGCACTCAAAAAACTAAGGTAGGAAGATCACCTTGAGCTTAAGATCTGCTTGGGTTATAAAGTGAGTTCAAGGCCAGCCTGAACTACATAGCAAGATCCTGCCTCAAATAAGTTTATCTGTGAGATTCTTATTATCTTTTACACACATACAATGTAGGATGTACTGATCTCAAGAAATGTTTCCTAATGAGTAAGTAACAGTGCCATTTTAACACAGTAATTGGCTAATTAAGTAGAATAATTAAAGTTACCATAAATGGGTTAATCACTTTCTCCTAAGGAGGAAATTTTCCTTTATGAAAAGAGTAGTTTGAAATGTAAGAAGCATACTTCTCCACAGCAAATTGTTAGACCAATCTTGTTTCCTATAACATTCACATATAATTCAAGATTACAAGTCACATATAATTCTTGAAATTATTGGAGCAGACCTTTCAATATCATAAGAAATATAGTACACACTCAGATGCGAGGTAACATAATAAAGCACTCATTTTAAATTATATAGAGCAGGGATGTGTTTTCTAACCCATTCTTTCATGCTTATATCAAAAGCAAAGCTCTCTTTACACTAGGTTTCTCATTAGATACAACCTACATACCTGAAGACAGTTCTAACCAAGATTCAATATGACATTTGTAAACCCAGACTCAGAGGAGAGGCCCTAAGTCAACTTGAGGTCAAAGAAGAGGAAGAAAATCAGGGAAGCCTCTCAGGGAGAAAGGGCATTAGAGTAGGGCTCTGGAGCCAGGTAGGAGATGGCCAGGCACATAGGGCTCCAGGCGCACAGAAGTCCCCCTGGTTGGCAGTTTCATATGCACAGGTAATAGCATCCAGAAGGGTCAGGAAGCAACAAGTTCAGAACATGCGGGTTTGGAGCAAGTAGCAGAGGAAGCTTTATTTAATTACACATAGATGCCTCACAGGAGAAAGGCCACAGATACGTGGCTCAGAGAAGACACCCTTAAACATATTGGAAAGAAAATATTAGAAATCACTTTGTTGTACTTGGTTTTAACCCTGGATTTATAAATCCAGGTTGGTTTTGCATTTTTGGTGAATCAGGCATACTTGTACCCCAAGGACCCAGCTTGGCAGGAACTTATAATCATTTGGAGGAACTGTGGGTGCTTTTCCCTCAGCCCAGTGGCTCCATCCGGTCTACCCTGAAGGCACAAACTGCTCCCGTGGCACTTACCACAGACTCTGTATTTGAAACGACTTCCTACTGTCCAAGGTGCTGGTGTGAGCCAGCAGAGTACAGCGCAGCAGAGTACAGCACAGCCCTGGTTATGAGGAAGAGGCTGCCCTCTCTGGTCACCTCCATGTGCTACTGAGACTGTATGTTAGGGATGTCATATTTATACCATGTTTTATTTCATATATATTTACATATGACACTATCTTTCATGAAAAAAGTGAGAAGTACACATACATATTTATATATTTGCCAACTCTGTAAAAAGCTGCCACAGAAGAGTACCACACGGATAGGGTTCTTTCTAGATGAGTGAGCTCTTCCTCCTCTGTGGACTGTGTAGTAATCAAACAGAAAAGATAATGACTGAATCTTTTACACTGGAGCCCCTGTGGAGGGGCTGAGTCCAGATCTGAACCAAGCAATGTACAAAATGGCCCAGAAAATAAGGATACAGCCAATGGACGGTGGAAGGATGTCAAAAAGTCATACAGGCTGGTTTGGAGAGGCTCCTGTTCAGCAAAGTTTTAAAACTTGTAGGGGCCCAGCGGGATGGCTCAGTGGTCTAAAGCGCCTGCTTGGGAAAGCTTGGGCGGCTTCAGGGACCGCGGTTAGATCCCTGGCACCACATGCTGCTCCAGCCCTGCCCTCGGGGCGGGTTGAGCCCGCCATAAAAATTAGTGAATAAACAAACAAAGGTTCTGAAACAAGAAAAAAAAATAAAATAAATTAAAAAAAAACAAACTTGTGTGCCCACAAGAATAACAGCACTCGATGAAAGAAAAACTTGGTGAATCTATTGTAACAAAGGCATGAATGTGACTACCACTATAAACCTCCCACTTAATACTGCTTGAAGGGAGGACATGGAAGATGCCAGCACCACTGGATGTGCCAGAGGTTACTGGGGAACACAGCTGTTATGTTGTCTCAAAGCATCACATTTCAATTTACTTACTATCGAGTCATACACAGGGACCTTTTCCATGGGGAGGTCTGGCATCAAATAGCACCATTGACAGTGTTCCTCCTAAATACATGGCATCACCAATGTAGCATTCCTGCCAAAAAGTTTTAATCTGATTCTAAAATGAGAATACAATTAGGAAAATTCAGTTGGTAGAAAATTCATAATGGAGCCAGCGTGGCCTGGGTAGAGACAACATGGAGGAAGAGAGTTCTAATCAGAGAGTAAAAATGATTACAACATCAAAATGCAATTAATAATTTGATTCTGGACTTAAAAATAGATGCAAAATGTTTGGGGGACAATTGAAGAAATCTGAATATAAATTAGGTTGAAATTTCTTTGGTCTGACAGTATTACTGAGTAGAATATACTGATCCTAATAAGAAACTTGCTCAAATATGTAACAGTGAAGATGTTTGCAATATACTGACAGCCAGGCATGGTGGTGCACACATGTAACCCTAGCACTCAGGAGGCTGAGGCAACAAGATCACCTCAAGTTCAAGGCCAGTTTGGGCTACAAAGTGAGTTCAAGGCATGGCTGAACTAAATAACAAACCCTGCCAACAATAGGGAGAGATAAATATTATAAAACTGTAATTATTAGCAGGCCAGAGTGAGAACATGTGGGTAGGCATTTGTTATGCTACATTTGAGCTTTTCTGTGGGCTTGCACCTGTTAAAGTGCTAGTTGGAGGGAAAGGTGACAATGAGGCCTTGGTGGCCCTGTTTCCTGCTGCAGCCCAAGTGTCCATCAGAGGCCCAGGCTCCACAAAACCAGACCGTAGCGGTTCTTGAGTCAGTTCTCTTGCCCTACCAGGGAAACTGCAGAGTAGTTTTGGAAGTCGAGTGTGTTTTTTCCCACCCGGCTTGTTCTTCATGGGGGACAGTTTGACTCAGAGTTTTGAGAACTTTCCATGTGGTAGTATGGAGATATCTTGAGATATCTAAGATTAAATCATTTTATATCCATGTATCCTGTGTTTTTCTCGAAGAGCCAGTAGTGGAGAAAGTACTGCCACAGTCCTTGGTTTAGGTCAGTGCTGTGGGCAGCGCAGGAACTGTGGGTCCTTTCAGGGCTTGGTGATAGGGCAGGCGCATGCAGGAAGGTTGCTCTGTGGGAACAAAGTTGACTTTTGCTTACATGAGGTAGCAGAGGATTCCTAACTTTATTTTTAAGATCTCAAACATCTGATACCCACATTTATATTTTAAAGCCTGAGGTGTAGTTTCTGGGCTTCTTAACCTCGTTATCTTTAGAAAAAGCATCCTTTCTAAAACCCTAGTGATCTCTTATGGTCTTCACACTACACCGACATGAGCAGCAAAGCTAGTGTGATGATGAGCCACACCTCGGTCTGAATTTACTCCTTAGCTGTAGAATGACCTAGTCTAGGTGAAAACCAAGGAGAGCAAAGAGAGGCAAAAAACCGCTGTCCTTGGTTCTGAAAGTCTTCTCAGTCTGGTTTGAAACTCCTATAGCCATTCTCTTGGGTTTTCAACTAACAAATCTTCTGACATTTCTACGTTTTGTGTCACTTGCTCCCCAGTGTCATGGTCACTCATCTCAGACCCCTGTTACTTTTCTGAAATGCCCACCTGTTAGCTGAATGTCCCTGTGGATTGGGAAGAGTACCGAAGATGAATAAGCAAGCCAGAGTCAGCTCCTAGTGCAGACTTTCCTTATGCACCAGGGATTGTTCCCTAAATAAGTTGTTTTGAAAGTCTTAAATTACAGGCTAGATGATATAGCTTTGATGTTTTTAAAATGTCTTTTTTGAATAGCTTTGCTAGTATTTGAATTATACAAGTCTTTGCCTTCTTCTAACAGCCATAAGTCACTGCAGTCTATGAGGCGGTAACAAGCTGTTGCAGTGACTCAGCAGCCTGATGCAGTGAATGTTCCTCCTTCCTGATTGCATTCAGGAAAGCACTTGGCAAGTGGCCTTTGGTGCAGTGGCTTGTGGTCTGGAAACATTGCTATGCCTTTGTGATCCTTGTGGATTCCATGAGGTCCCCACATCAGCTGGGGACGGGGGGATTCAAGAGGTGAAAAATTATCTGATATGGAATAAGGGGTACAGGGTGATCTTAGATTCCTGCTTTGCACCCACACAAGTGATTTTTGATTGTTGTTTTAATAGGTTATATTCAAGACACAGGACAGTCTACAGATTTTGCCTTTCTTTCATCTTAGATCCCAAAATACCATCCATAAATTCTACAGTAAAACTTTCTCATCTTTCTAGGATTCATAAGAAAGTACCAACATATGTTGCCAAGATATCATCCTCTAACTTCAGTGAATAACAATGAGAAATTGAAAAGAAATGCTTCTCTGCTCTACTGTATCTTAAAACCAAAGAACTCTTGTAATTTTTAGATTACCTTTTAAAAAATATTATGTCTTTGTTCTTTATTGGTTAATATAGCTAACATTTTAAAACCATTTAACATTACAATTGGCCTTAACAATTCTTTTTTAAAAACACAATATCATCTCTGTAGTATATAATGAGGTGATCCTAGTGCAATAATTTTTTACACTTGAAATGCCAGATGTGGTGGCATATGCCTACAATCTTAGCATTCAGGACACTGAGGCTGAAGGATGAAGATGAGTTTGAGGGCAACCTGGGTTACACAGTGAGTTCAAATGTGGCCTGAGCTACATAGTGAGATCCTGTTTCAAACAACTAAAAATTTATGCATATCTTTGAAAGATATTATATATATATATGGATATATATTTTTTTTTTTGGCCAGGCAAGCACTTATTATATTGAGCTATCTCCCCAGCCCCTATTTTATGTTTATAGTCACAAAATGAATGCACATCAATAATAAGAACTTTGTCAACAGCAATAAATCAATAGAAAGATTTATACTTACTGTATGCCAGACACAATCTAATCATTTAATACCAATTTATCATTAAATTTTCAATGTATAAGACAATTCTAATTAAAGTCTACATTAACCAGAGAACAGGGAAGTAAAAGTCTAACCAATCACCAGTATTACCACTCTATAACGTAACTTTATATTTAATTTTAATTGTGACACACTTTTTAAAAGAAGAAAACCTGGGGCTGGGGAGATAGCTCCGTGGCACAAGTGCCTGCTGGGCAAGTGCAAGGTTGTGAGTTCGAACCCCAGTCCCGCAAAAATAAATAAATAAATAAATAAATAAATAAATAAAAATAAATAAATAAAATAAAAGAAGAAAACCTGAAGGATTTTACTGAAAGGAAATGCTTCTATATTATAAGTTATGGGCTGACTTGTATCCTTAAACAAAATATATGGCACGATCACGTCTGCAGATTTTGAAGAAGCGCTTTCTAGATGTGGCTGGTCCCAAGGGCCCATGTGGGACAGCCACCTGAGGCATGACCAGAGGAACAGGTTGGGTATGCAGGAGGTGTCTGCCCTAATTTCTGCTATATGATCTTCTATCCTTACCAAGTGCATTCCCTACCTGGTTTATCATATGGAAAAATTATACAATATATGGGAAAATATGAATTTGTTTCTAAGGTATAATAAGTATGATGCAGGTGAGACTCAGGGCATCTTTCCATGCAACTGAGCTATAATCAAAATTATGGAACATGGAGCTGCACAGTAGCTTTATGATTTAAGCTGGGTAATTTGATTGTATCAACAAATCCTACAAGTCTTCTTTTGCACTGAACTGTCTTACAGTTATTTTCAGCTGAAGATGGAGAATATTTTGACTTGCACGGGAATGCCCTGTCTCCGTGCTGCCTGAGCCCCAGCTGGTTGGCTGAAGTTCATCCCTGACCAAACACCCCTTGCTATTTTCTCAGTGATGCGACTGTGAAGCTCAGAGATGAAAGATGTGTGAAGCTGTTAAAGTGACCTGCTCATGAGGCCTCTTGAAAACATGCAAATGAGAAGGTTCTTTGAAAAATATTTCAAATTTTCAGTTTCAGTTTTTCCTGTACAAGATATGAAGTTGCAGGGTAAGGGTTTGAGATCTGCCCAAGAGTAGAGGTGGAAGCCAGTGATGGAGGTTTGGGCTGTGCAGTCTAGCAGGAGGAGGGAGGGCAGGTATTGAACACAGACGCTGCACTAAAGAGCTCTGCAGTGTTCAACATCCTGCTAGAGGTGCACAGAGGTGCAGAGCTTTGAGAACCCCTGGCAGGCAGCTTGGTGCACTCATTACCAGGAAGGGCTCCTTCTGTGATGACCCTGAAGCTGCACATCTTGTTTAGATAGAGCACGACGGGGTGGGTTTGGAGGGGGCCTGCAGGCCACACCTGAGAGGTGCCCATGGCTGCCTGCCTCTGGGCTGTTTCCAGGGGGAAGAGAAATGGTGAGAGAAAAGGTTAATGCAGAGTTCCCTCTGTTCCTTTTCATGACTGCCATGCACTTGGTAGCTACCGATCTGCTTCGTAATTAGCATCCTGAAGAGGTACCAAAATATTCCTCTGAGGACTCTGAATTCACAGGAGAAAGAAAGCATTATGTTCATATCATTTTCTTGTTAAGTGAATTTTAATTTAGAACAGTTATTTCAGGAATTATATGTAATGCTTCTATATTATGTTAATAATATATAATATATTAATATATATTAGTAATTGTAAGTATCAACTTAGGCATCCTAAGGGCACTGTACTTTTAAGGGCTCAAAGTTCATGCCTGCCTCCCCCACTGTGAACATGGGAGGCATGGCATGGCTTCCTGGGTCAGAGCAGGTATGCTCTCAGTAGACTCCTCTTGCCTTCCACCGCATAAACTCCCAGCAGGGTCCCTCTACCATGCAAACCGAGGAAGCACCAGTGTGGTGTGTCTCCCTGCAGCCGATCAGTTAACTCACAGGCACAGTCACTGTGCTGTTCCTGCTGCCTGCCAAGCCAGCTTCCACACCAGCCACACCCTGCTCAGACTTGTGCAGGCATCGGCATCTCATAGGCACCAAAGGAAGAGGAAAGTTGTAGCTCAGGGAAGGGTTTGCATCTAGCCTGCCGACTGTGCTTAAGGAGCTGCACAAGGACAGGGTCAGGAAGTCACTTTTTCTCTCTGAGTGGTGAGACTGGTTGGCAATGATCTCGTGAGGCTGGAATTAGAGGAGCTTGCACGGCAGCCACCTGAGATGCGGTTGTGGAGACACAGCACACAATCCTGTCAGCAGTGCTACTGGGGGCACATAGTGTGTGCTTTCCTCCTCAGAGCTGATGTTCCTCCACCTGGTCACACTATGTTATTCAGAAATGCTTGGTTTAGGGCTGTGAATGATGGAGCACTCGGCGAACATGCAGAAAAACCCTGGGTTCCATCCCTAACACTGAAAAGACAAAAGTGATTTATTTTCTAATCACTCCTAGGTATACTTGGAAGCCTATTTAGAGCTACTTCCCCAGCTCTCTGGGCCTGGCCACAGATTTATTTTCAACTGCACAAAGCCCAGTATTGGTGGGTATGGTCAGTTCTGTTTTCTACAAAGTTGCCACAAAGTCAGAATCACTGAATACTGAACCGTTATTTCTAGGGAAATAGAGCAGTCAGCTCCTCCCCACATCTATTCACAGCACTGGGCCAATAAACACGTGATCCTGCTTTGGACTTTTCAGCTCAAAGACATCATGTTTACTGTGCTCAACCGTGCCCGAGCACAGTACTCTTAACATGTGCAGCTTCCATGAGGCTCATCATCCCCTCTGTGCTTGGGGACCCTGAGCAGCCCTGCAGCCATCCACTCAGGGAATACCAAGAGTGAACTTGCTAAGTAAAAGTGCAAGCAGGTGAAAAACACAGCTTGAACAGGTTGGAGGCGGACACTTGTTTATAGGCAGGGCTTTATCATAGCAACCAGCCTCAGTTGGGGACAAGCATTCTGAGAGACAGAGTTTTGTCCTTTGTGCGTCTCCTCTAGTGGTCAGACCATAGCTATATCCAAGAATAACTCTCACTGGGCCTTTGCATATAATTCTTTTTATATGCTTCTGGTTTCAGATTGCTACTGTTTTGTTGAGGATTTTTGCATGGATTTCATAAAGGACGTCAGTCTGTAGATTTTTTTCTAGTCTTTGACTTTGGGGTCAGGGTAATGCTGACTTTGTGGAATGTATTAGGAAGGGGCCCTCCTCAAAGTTTTTGAAAAAAATGTGGAGTTAGATTGTCTTTCAATATTTGGTAGAATTTCCTAGTGAATTGGCACCAAGTCTAGTTTTCTTCATTGTTGGGAGATCTTCAGTTACTGATTAAAGCTTCTTACTAGTTCAAAGTTGGTTTAGATTTTTCCATTTTATTGTCAATCAGTTTTTGTAAGGTTTAGTCATCTAGGGATTTATTTACTTTGTGTAGGTTGTCTAATTTTTTAGTATACACTTTCTCCCAGGACTCTTAAAATTTTGTCTCTGTAGAATTGATAGTAATGTCCCCATAGTCACTTCTTTTTTTTTTTTTTTTTTTTTTTTTTTTTTTTTTTTTTTTTTTTTTTTTTTTTTTTTTT
>PVJA010014710.1:33518-46982 GCA_004027025.1 Myocastor coypus | reverse complement strand
AAAGAAAGAAAGAAAGAAAGAAAGAAAGAAAGAAAGAAAGAAAGAAAGAAAGAAAAAGGAAGAAAGAAATGTAAGGCTGTGTAAGATTTGTTTTTAAACTGCAAGTGTCTGGGTTTTCGTTTTTTGGGGTTTTTTTTTTGTTTGTTTGTTTGTTTGTTTTTTGTATAGTTAACACACTACCGAATGTGTCTTTAAATAGCCCTGTTCTGGTGCTATTTTCAATAGCCACTAACCTTGCATGGTACAGTATCGGGGTTGTACACTGGCACAGAAATTTAAAGCAGGTTCCTGTTGGTACAACAGTTCTGCAATTAGTTATATATGGTGACGGCAGTTTTTCATCTTCAGTTGTCTCTGCTGCAGCTTATAAAAAATAATTGTTATTCTGTTAACTGAGTACCACTATGTAATTGCAAAAATAAAAAAAGTTGCAACTGTTTTGTTGACATTCTGAATGCTTCTAAGTAAATACGATTTTTTATTTAAAAAAAAAGATCAATAGTCACCACAGTTTGTCTTTTCCTAGGCTATCTTTGACACTACTGTTGAGGTGACGACTACTTAGCCAAGGTGACATAATTGTTCTAATCAGTTGTTCTTCCCCAGTATGCTAACACTCAGATTGTCTTCCGGTCATAAACAACAGAACAGATCAATGCCAAAAAAAATCACAGGTTAGGCCAGATGAGCATTAACTTCTAATCCTTGATAATTCAGAGAAGTAGGATCTTGCAATAGCAAGACAAAATGTAAAAGCCAGATATATCTAGAAGACCTCTGACAAATAGTCACTTCTTAAGGATTCTAAATAAAATTACCTGGGATAAGCAATTTCTAAACATCAACTTAGGAGTTAAAAAAGAAAATAAAAGAAAAAAAAATAAGAAGACATGTAAGCAAGTTGCAACCCCAAATTTTCAGCTCACCAAAGGGAAATCTAAGGGACACTCAGGCAAAACAACTCAAAGGCCATCTAGCTATACTATCTGAAGTGCTAACAGTGGAACAAAGCAGATGAATGAGGCTCTAAAAAATATCAAATCAAAAATAATCTCTCAGGTAACTACAGAAATGGTAACCATAATAAAAAGACATCGTATGACTCTAGAGCAGATGTAGATGAAAAGTTTCTGAGCAATAAAACAGCACACATTTTGGATAAAATGTAGATTATTTTTACTCAGTGTCAGATAAATATGAAAATCTCTGTGTGGTTATACACGTACCAATAAACATAAAAACTGTTTCAAACATAGTTTTGTAATATGCCTTCCTCACATAATGTATTGAATATACTTATTTTTAGATTAACTGTATTATAAGTACAAAAAAGCCACATGTAACAAATATACAGTATAACAAGTTAGTATTTTTAAAAAACAGAATAAACTATTCTGAGCCAAGCAATGGAAGACTGCCAGCACCCCCAAAAGACACTTCACCTAGTCACCAACCTTCCTTTCTACCAGTGAACTAATTCTTCTGCTCTTGACTTTCTTTGCTTTCTAGTCGACTCTATGACTGACACAAATATACCTACCTCATTCTCAAGATTGGCTTTGCCTGTAGAAGATGCTACATGAAATCATTTTATTACACTATGCCCTCTTTTTTATCTAACCCTTCACAAAACATCTGAGAGTGCTCCATGTTAATGTAAATGTATGATCTCATTTCCACTGCTATATACTACATTCTCCTGCATTACAGTACTGCCGCTGTGATCTCTTGTGCAAGTCTCTGGGTACAAATTTACACATATCTCTAATGGATATAAAGATAAGAGTGGATGTCAATGGCATAAACATGCACATCTACAGCCTCAAGGGAGACTGTAAAGTTTTCCAGTGGTTGTAGCTATTTTATTTTACCTTGTATTATTTTTTTAGGGAAGGGTCTGTAGGGTGTTCAGGGTCTCACTACTAGACTGGACTTGTAGTGATCCACCTGTTTACAGCCTCCCAAGAGCTGGGATTACAGGTGTGTGCCACCATGCCCAGTCTCAATGGCCATCTCAGAGTGCTCCGGAGGCGGGACCAGCACAGAAGGCCTGGGGATCAAACCCCTGGCCCCTGTACCTACTTGCAGGTGATTTAATCTGCTGAGCTATTTTGCCAGCCCCGGTTGTAGCAATTCTAAACTCCCACCAATTACACATTCTAATCACATTTTCTTGTGGTTCTTGTTGACCTCTTCATTTTCGTTGTGGTATCTTCTGAAGTGTAAACGTGTTAAACCTTGATGGGCTCTAATCTATTATTTTGCTTTTAGTACATTTTGTGCCTTGTCTAAGAAATATGAGCCTTTTCACACTCATGAGGTACTTTTACATATTTTTCCTTTAGAAGATTAATAGTGTTGGCTTTTACATTTAGCTCTATGATCAATCTTGAATTAATTTTGTGTGTCAGGACAGGCGTCATGGTTTGTTTTTGTTATTTTCATACAAATGCACAACTGACCACACACCATTTATCCATTAAATTATGTCAGTGTCCCTGAGGAAACAGAAAAACTGAGAGTCTATTTTAGAACTTTCTCATTTGTTCCACTGATTAATATGCTTATCTTAACTTGCATACCTCATTATTTTGATTACTTTAGCTAAGTCATATACATTTAATGCAAGTACTAATTTATTCAAGTTTAAGTCTATTATCTTATGAAATGATAATTGTCCTAGCCACTACACATATCTTTCAACTCTTTTCCCTTTCTTCTTTCCAATAAGTTTAATATTTATTCACTACTTTTCTTCTGCAACTTGATTTTGTTGGGCATCAGAGCACATGCAGATATTCCCTGCACTTTGGAGTTTGTAGCAGAAGTATCACAAGTTTGAACATACTCAGAGCAACTTAGCAAGACCTAATCTCAAAAACATAAAAATATAAAATAAAAAATGGCTAAGGATGTACTTTAATGCAAATGTTTTAGATTCAACCCCTAGTACAAAAACAATAAGAAAAAAATAGGAAAAAATTTAGGTGTAATTTTAGGTATAATAAGTTTAAAAATCATTTATTTATTTGTTTATTTAATTAATTAATTTATTTATTATTTTTTGCAGAGCTCAGGATTGAACTCAGGCCTTTGTGCTTGCCAGGCAAGTGCTTATTCTACTGAGCTATCTCTCCAGCTCTCATTCTTTTAAATGATTATGCTAGATAAGCATGAATGATAATGCCTCATTATTTACTGAGATTGCCTATGAACTAGTGAAAAACTGTATCTCAAAATATAAAAATACTGCAATACTATCTATAGTTCCCTTCCTGGCATTTGTCCCACAAAATATTGTTATTACATCATGTCTGCTCATACACATTCACCCATATGTACCACTTCATTGCTTTTCATTTCTTCCTTCAGAAATCATTTTCTTGCCGGGCGTGGTGGCGCATGCCTGTAATCCCAGCACTCGGGAGGCTGAGGCACGAGGATTGGTGTGAGTTCGAGACCAGCCTGGGCTACAAAAGTGAGCTCAGGACCAGCCTCAACTGCATAGCCAGACCCTGTCTCAAAAAGACAAAAAAAAAAAAAGAAATCATTTTCTTCTAAAACTCCTTTCAGTGTAGATATGTTGTATATATCTTATCACTCTGGGAATATACTCAACCATAGTAGCTTCAAATAATGCTTTTACCCTCTCTCGCTCCTCTTTCTGAGATTCCCAATATGTGAACTCTTAGTTCTCTCTACCCTATCTCTTACTCACTTCATATGCTAATCCTTTGTTATTCTAGTCTATTCTAGTTATTTTCTTGTGAACTATTTTGCTATATATAAATTCTCTCTTCACTAATGTCTAGTTTATGGTTATAAGCATCCATTGAATTTAATCCATCCAATTTTGATTATAGCAATTTTAGGTTCTAGGCTTCCTATTGGATGACTTTATAACTAAGTTCCTTGCAGAATATTTCAGTTTTTTCTTTACCCTGACCAATGCACAAACCTAACTGCCTAACAGTAATGGGATACTATTTGAAAAACTGCTTCGTAAGACATGTGAAGCCTAAAATGATGTTTTCTTTCTCCAGAAGGGATTCTCATTTGATACTGGGAGGCTCAAGAGCTTAGGATCTCCTTAATCCCATTTTAGGTATTAATCTTCATTACTAAACAAGTAAGGTTGAAACAGTCATGTACAGTTCTTCTCATTTCAATTCACAATTATTCTATGTCTTTATGGTCCCACCCCATCTTCAATAATCCCTAAACTTTGTCCCCTGGTCCTGTAACACTATCAGAAGTCCCATGAGAACTTAGCTACATTACATCTCTCGACAGGTCCCCAACCCTATCTTCAGAAATTAGAAATGCACACATGAGTATCTCATAAATTAAGGAGGAAGTCATAATGTAAACAATACAAATATATCACACTGAGCAAGGAGTATTAAATATATCAAAATTAGTGGGAAATGTATCCATTAACTAGATATTAGAAGACAAAAAAAAAAGAAACTAATTAGTTTTGTTGTTGGAATTTCTAACAAACTACAGGTCCCAGGAAATGTACAACATTCAATGGAACATGGTAAATTTCTATTAAAATCAAAACAGAATACAAAGTTGTAAATACTTCACAAATTTGGAAAAAGTGGGAAAACTGTGATATGGATAAATTCCAAGATAATATTTACCAACAAGTTACAGAATTAAATCCAATGTGATATAACTTATATAAAGTATAGCTCAGCAAAATATAATCGAAATCAATGAGAATGACACATAAAACAACCTTAAGAAGAAACTAGTCAGCTGTAGCTATTACATTAAAAAAAAAATCAAACGAGAAACAGAATGCAGAACAGTATTAAAATATTCCACTTATATAAAAGTAAAAAGCAAACAGAAGCAGAGGTAGATTCAAAAGGCTTATTAGTCTTCATTATTTTATAGCTTGTGCTATTTTTCATAATAAAACTAAACATGTAGGCAAAAAGAATTGAAGAGGAGTTCAATAAATTGATCTTTCAGATTCTCTTCTGTTCTAAGTCCCACCCTCTTCTAAATGTTCTGACTTAATTACAGTCTTAAGTACCTATACTTCTTTCTTTTCTAATTAAATTTAGTATTAACTTTTTAGAACAAGCTATAACATAAATCAAAGAATAAGAAGCCTGGGTGACATATTTAATTTCAGTGGCAAGACAAGACTTGTGATAATCTTTCTCTTAAGTAATCCCAATAATTCCAACACATGATATAATTAATAGATTTGTAAAAAAGTGTTTATCAGTCATCTTTTCAAATTTCAATTTTTTACTTGCAGCAATGATTTCTTAATGAGATTAAACTACACTGTGGGAAGCCCTTCAATTAAATTTATAGTAGTTTTATTATAATTGTAAAAGGAAGAAAGAGATGGGGGAGAGAGACAAGCAGGCACAGAAAGAAACAATGGTAACCTGATAATGGTCCATAGAGGAAGGTATGACCTTTCCTTCCGATTAAAGTGCAACTTTCTTCCAATTCTTCTATGTGCTGCTTCTCCCTCACTTTTTTCCAAGTATCCTTTGTCCTCCTAAACCACAACCTGCATACTGTTCACCACTTTAAGCATTTCAACTTCAATGCCTCCCTTCTAAGCAAAAGTCAGAGGTAACTTTCAAAGCCAGGATTATCCTCTCTGACTTTCCTGCAATGTCTTTCTTCCTCTAGATTCCAGAGCACTATTTTTTTTTCATAATTCTCCCCCTACTTGATTAACCACCTGCCTTCTTTCACTAGCTGTTCTTCTTTGCTGGAGTTTTCAAGGAATTTTCTTTAATCTCATCTTTTCTCCCTTTACACTAACATTTGCGCTAACTTTTATGCTATCGTGCTGTCGTGTACTTTTTTTGTGTCTGCTCAGCTCGCCCTCGGGGCGGGTCTCGCATGGCATGTCATTCTTGGAATAGAACCAAGGTCCCCGTGTTTACCTAAGCTTGCCTAAGCAGGCTCTTTAGACTGCTCAGCTATCTCACCAGCCAATACTGTTGTGTTCTTAACAACTACTTCCAAAGCTTTCAAACACGTTATATAAAAATATACACACGTGCATGAGCACATGCTGGTGCGCGCACGCACACACACACACTTTTGCAGTTGCAGGAGAGGATCTTCAATTTCTACATAGAGCATAGGGTAAGATGTCATCTACTTGCCACAGGTACAGTACCTTCAAATCAAATTTGCCACCACATATCTTTTCCAGTAACACGTTTTCATATTATACGTTGCCTAAATCAACCATCTTCATAAATGCAGAGGACTGAGCTGGACATTCCCAGGTCACTCCTGACACTTGCTTTCTCTTATACCTGACTTTCTTTTTTTTTTTTTTTTTAATTAATTTAGGACAGATTGTACAAGGTCTACAGGGCCTCACTATGTAGCTTGGACTCACAGTGATTCTCCTGTTTTCAGCCTCCCAACTGCTGGGATTACTGGTGCGGGCCACCACTCTGTCTCAATAGCTTTTTCAGCATGCCCTGGCGGTGGGGCCCGCCTGGCACATGAGAGACCGAACCCCAGATGCTTCACTCTGCCAAAGCAAGAGCTTTAATCTGCTGAACTATCTGGCCAGCCATGTACCTGAGTTATTTTAACAGTTACCAAGTTTTATTCACTGTACCCCCAAAATCTGCATTCCCAACCAACCCCACTCCTCTACACCACAAGTTTCCTTCCTCACTTCCTTTTTTCCTACATCTATACCTTTTAATACAATGTCCAATTTAAACTCAACGTTTCTAAGATATCCACCTGATTATATTATCATCTTAGATTAAAACTTCCTAGTACAGTATGTATCTACAGTCTACAAGATGACTTCTCTGCTCACATGCAAAGCAACTGAGGGCTTGTCACCTCCCTTGCTTAAAGGTGTTACATTTTAACTTTTCACAGCTCTTACTTGCTTTCAGCCTCCAGATCAGTTCACAATTCAATCTCAACACATCCACTCTTAGTTACAATGTTCCTACCAGAGTCCAGAATGTTTTTTCTTTGTTCTCCTTGAGACATTTGTATTATTACAGTAATAATTAGATTTCAGATATTACATAACATGTTATCACTGTTAAGTCAAGTTATTTAGTAAAAAGAGTATCTCTTGAAACAAGAGATAAGATTTTTTGGATTAAGTCCCTTCTTTTCTCTTTAGAAATGACAAAGTGAAGGTTATGGATGAAACAATTCAACTAAGAACATCAGACACATTACTTTATACCCGATAAATAAAAAAAAAGTTGTGCAACAACTAGGATTTTCTGCATTAATTCTTTGTTAAAGCATCTTAACACATAAAAATATCAGAATATTTTTAATGAAGCATAATGATTCAGCAATCATAGTGTTCATGACCGATGTGTACAAACTAAGCCATAAATACAATAAAAGAATGAAGCATACTAGAGTGTAAGCAATAGTACCAATAGCCCCAAACCCATACCTTTCTAGTTCTCACCACCAAGAGAAACTGTCGTTTTTAATCACTCCATCTTCATCTCTCAAGATCAATTAGATCTGTTACTTGGTAATATGCTGGTCTCTTGACTTGCTGGATGAACTGTCACAAACTCTAAATTGGTTTGTCAGAGTTTGCAGAGTTTTATTATATACTGGTTGTAATTATAGATTTTTTATGAGAAAACAATTTTGTGCCTTCCAAAATTATGGCTTTTATCCTTCCTAATCATTCAATGGTTTGTAAAGAAATATCTCTTTTCACATAAGTCAGTGAAAACAAAGGATCTGCTTTTCAGCCAACTTTTTTGGAATGGCCTATTCTATAGGAGGAAGGAATTCATACTATAAATCATGACTATTCTAGATATATAAAAATGAATATAGTGGCATGCATGCAAAAAAAAATCCAAAGAAAATCAACCCATATTATTTTTATATTCCATAAAAATAAATGGAAGGAATTTAATTTTAAAATTGGCAAAGAAATTGAACAGACATGTACCCTAAGAAGACACACAAATTGTAATCAGCGTGAGAACATACTCAATATCATCAATCATTAGGGGAAGAGCAAATTAATTTACGAGATACTAATTCACACACAGTAGGCTGGCTAGAACAGAACAAAGCAGAACACAAACATTAACCAGTGTTGGCAAAGACATAAAGAAACTGCAACCCTCCTACGTTGCTGATGGGATACCAAAGGATGCACCTGATTTAGAATATAATATGTTTCTCAAAATGTTAAATACAGAGTTATCATATAATCCAACAATTCCACTTCTTGGTATATATCAAGAAAGCTAAAATACAAGCCACATTTCAGCCTATACACAATCATACCATATTCATAATAGTAAAAAATAATGCAAATATTCTTCAATTGATGAATCAATAAATAAAATACAGCATACCTACACATTGGAATACTCAGTGAGCAAAGAAGAAAAGGAAATAGAAGGACCTGCCAGATAATTCAGAGGATTAAAGCACCTGCTTAGGCAGACACAGGGACCAGGGATCAACCCCCAGCATGCTGTGCCAACCCCGCCCCTAGGGCATGCTGAGATAGTGACTGAGACTGGGCATGGTGGCACATACCTACAATCCTAGCAGTTGGGAGGCTGAAAACAGGAGAATCATTATGAGTCCAATCTGTGTAATGAGACCCTGTACTAAGTATATTATATATATATATATATATATATATATATATAGTATATATGTATATAAAGTATATATATAAGTATATATATATAAGTATATATATATATATATATATATATATATATATATAAAGAAATACTGGTTCATTCTATGGCACAGATAAGACTTGAAAACCTACAACAAAAAAAAGCCCATTCACCAAAGACCAAAAATTATGTGATTTAATTTATATGAAATGTATAGAGGGGCCCAACGGGATGGCTCAATGGTCTAAAGCGCCTGCTTGGGGAAGTTTGGGCGGCTTTAGGGACCGCGGTTCGATCCCCGGCACCACATGCTGCGCCAGCCCTGCCCTCGGGGTGGGTTGAGCCGCCATAAAAATGAGTGAATAGGGCCCAGCAGGATGGCTCAGTGGTCTAAAGCGCCTGCTTAGGAAAACTTAGGCAGCTGCAGGGACCGCGGTTCGATCCCCAGGCACCACATGTTGCACCAGCCCTGCCCTCAGGGCAGGCTGAGCCGGCCATAAAAATAAATAAATAAATAAACAAACAAAAGTTCTGAAACAAGAAAAAAAATAAATAAATAAAATAAAAAAATTTTAAAAATCTATAGGAATAGAAAATGAAGTGGTTGTTAGGGCTGTAGGAAAGAAACCATTCTCATTAGTTACTTCTAATAGGCATAAGATTTATTTTTAAAATAACCGGGCGTGGTGGTGCATGCCTGTAATCCCAGTACTCGGGAGGCTGAGGCAGGAGGATCGGTGTGAGTTCGAGACCAGCCTGGGCTACAAAAGTGAGCTCAAGGCCAGCCTCAACTGCATAGCGAGACCCTGTTTCAACAACAACAACAACAACAAAAAAAAGATTTATTTTTAAAATGGTGAAAATGTCCTTAAATTTGATAGTGTTAACCATTATACAATTTTAAGACTATATTAAGAACTACTGAATTGGACACATTTTTCTGAAATGGTAAAACTTATGGTACAGAGCTAAGATTTTAAAAAATGAGTAAGAAATCAAAATTGTAACTTATTTTCCTCTATTACAGCTCCATTTTCCTCACTATAACTATAAAATTTATGATATGTTGTCATCATATGGAAAGTGATTAATTTTCCAAGTTATGTGCAATTCTCCCTGAATTAAGATCATTTTGCTGTCCTTCAGAATAGTAGTTTTATAAACTCATGGTAGGCATCTTTATATATTCCACAAATATTTACTAAACATTGGAGAGGATAAAAAGTTATATTTTCAAGGTCAGGGATATACCTTGAAAGTAGTAGAGTACCAGCATAACACATGCGAAACTTGATTTTCTACATCATTAACACATAAACGAATTAATTAACAACATTTTTAAAAAGGTATCGTCAAGGAAGCACCAATAGAGAGTGCTTTCTTTGTTTCAAATCCAATTGGAAAAAGCACCATCTCTGGTTGGAAGTTTCAGCATCTGAAAATGGATTTGTGACATCTTTCTAAAATATTTTCATTTCGGAAATTCTATAATTTATCAACTATGTAACTGCAAAAGTTAGATTTGTAAATTTTTTCTCTTCTTGTAACTATAATTTAAAGTCCACTTTATTGGAAAACTGTGCCTAGGTCCTAATAGGAATGGTCTACACTCCTACTGCATTTGGACATTTCTATGTGAGTCCTAACAGACAAAGCACTTTGGGCACACAGACTAATTTAAATTGTTTTAATATTAAGACTCCTAGGCATTCCAAGTAGCAGGCCAATGGGTGAGTTGGCAGAAGAAAACAGCTCCTTTAATGAACCACTGACTACATGGTACCACTTCTTCCAAGAGAAGTTAGATATTCACTGTATGAGTTTAACACAATTATTTCATGGCTGAAATGCCATATCCCCAAATCACCCTATTTTTTTGATACAAGACCAAATCCAAATAACTAATTTATAATATAGTGACTGTTTTAGTCACTATATATATATATATATATATATATATATATATATATATTTTTTTTTTTTTTTTTTTTTTTTTTTTTTTTTTTTTTTTTTTTTTTTTTTTTTTTTTTTTTTTTTTTTTTTTTTTTTTTTTTTTTTTTTTTTTTTGTCTTTTTGAGACAGGGTCTCACTATGTAGTTCAGGCTGGCCTTGAGCTCACTTTTGTAGGCCAGGCTGGTCTCGAACTCACACCGATCCTCCTGCCTCAGCCTCCCAAGTGCTGGGATTACAGGCAGCCACCACGCCTGGCTTAGTCACTATATTATATATTGAACTTTATTATTGCAATTCTTCAAATATTACTTGTCTTTTCTGGCTTGAATCAGGTAATCTAGGAAAGCTCTCAAGTGAATTATAAGAATTTACAAAGGTCCTGAATTATTTATGTGGCTCCTGAGATTTTTTATCATAGTGGCTTGATCTTTTTTTCCTTTCCTTTTTTTTTCTTTTTACAATATTTAGTACAGGGTCTATACGGTCTTACTAAACAGACTGGACTCATAGTGATCCTTCTGTTTTCAGACTCCGAAGCACTGTCATTACAGGCATGTGCCAGTAGGCCCAGTCTCAGTCCATCTCAGTGTGCTCCAGGCGGGGCTGGCACAGCAAGTCAGGATTGAACCCCAGTCCCTATGTCTGCCTAAACAGGCATTTTAATCTACTAAACTATCTGGCCAGTCCTATGGTGGCTTAATCTTAAGGAAAAACAAAGTGATTCTATTCTTAAATGAGTGGTTTTAAAAGGCATTTGCAAATAAAAAGGGGGTTCAAAATACAAAATAACACAGAATAATTTATAATTTTTATTCAAGTGACAAAAAACACTTCTATAACAGTGTTCAGAACAATTTAGTGAAAAATTACATTACTGCCATAAAAGATACATCTACAGTACTAACCCCTACCCTATAATTATAAACTTTGTACTCTTATCATATTCTTCTTCTTTCCTTCTGAAGAATAGAAAAATAGTCCCAAATAACCCTATTAGTTTTTCATCAGTAACATTCAGAGCTAAAAGGTTGAGGAACTCTGATCTGCTTTAGATAGTTTTCTTAAAATAGCAAACAGCTGTTTATTAAGATCAAGTGAATTAATTTCACTTTCTCAAGGATATCTGTGCAGGGCTAGGGGTGAAGACCAGAGCGAGCATTCTACCACTGAGCTATGTTCTACTCCTTCAAATCCTTATCTTACAAATACAATATGAGAAGCTTTGTACTATGGCCCCTTCACTTTACTATAGTTGCTGTCAAAATTAATGCAAATTTGGCAGCTTAATACAATAAAAATTTATTTTTTCACAGAATTTTAGGAATTTTATGACAAAGAAATATACTAAGACCAGAAGGGGCTGGGGCGATAGCTCCTTGGCACAAGTGCCTGCCTGGCAAGTACAAGGTTGTGAGTTCGAGCCCCAGTCCCAAAAAAAAAAAATCACCACAGAAATATACTAAGACCATACATAGCAGCGACAATAGATGTATTCAGCATTTTACTTGTGTGGATGAGTACATATGTTTGTGAAAACTAACAAAACTTCAGAAGAAAACCAAATTTAATTAAATGTAAATCAATATGAAATTTAATAAATACTGAAAAATAATACAATTTCAGGACATTTGTCTTAATCAGTGTTTTATGAACTCATGTTGGCTTGGTACTGCCACATACACAAGAAGGGGCAGCTAATTTTATAGATATATAATTTAACACATGTAGTTTTAACATATACCTAAAAGATAAGGATATGGCAAAGGAAAAAACATACATTACACAACACATGAATCCTATAAGTATAGACACATCATTTTTGTTGACTTCATATCAAATATATATACAGATTGTAATCTGATTTTTTAAATGTTTAAATTTGATATAAGAGGTCAGAAAATACAAAAGGAAAAATATTATAAAGCAATGGCCATATTTCTTTTTTCTTTTTTTTTTTTTTCTGTCGTTTTGAGACAGGGTTTCGCTATGCAGTTGAGGCTGGTCTTGAGCTTACTTTTGTAGCCCAAGCTGGTCTCCAACTCACACCGATCCTCCTGCCTCAGCCTCCTGAGCGCTGGGATTACAGGCGTGAGCCACCACGCCCAGCTCATATTTCTTTAAGAATAAAGCAAGACTCCAATCAGGTTCACAGGTCACCTTGATAGCTATGCTGCAGTTTGACCAAGTGCTATGGATAAGGTTGATGTTTACCCAACAGCATTCCAAAGTCATATGCTGAAGCCCAAATTCCCAACATAATGGTATCTGAAGCAGGGGTCTGAATAGTTAGCGTTAAAGTCATAGGAGTGGGTCCTAGTTATGGGGTCAGTGACCTTCCAGAAGAAAGCAGATAGGCTCAAGAAAGGCCATGTGAGGACACACTGAGAGCAGTCATCACCAAGTAAGACGACCCACACCACAGTCAGATTTTCAGCCTCCAGAACTTATAAGAAAATTAATTTCTATTGTTTAAGCCACCCAGCCCAAGCATTTTATTGTGGCAGCCTAAGCAGACAAAGACTTGGGCAACCTAATATAATAGGCCACACTGTGAGAACTGAGAATTAATCACTCATTCCTCCAATAGTTTTAACTAGCTAATTAATTTTTCAGGTTCTAAGGCTGAGCCAGGCTCTTGCTGAAGTTTAACTCTAAGTTTACTTCTTGGGAAGCAGACTGGCTGAGTGTGGTGGAACATGCCTGTAATCCTAGCACTTGAGAGGCTGAGGCAAGGAGATCAGTGCGAGTTCGAGAGCAGCCTGGGCTACCAAAGTGAGCTCAAGGCCAGCCTGAACTGCATGGCGAGATCCTGTATCAAAAAAAAAAAAAAAAAAAAAAAAAAAAAAAAAAAAAA
>PVJA010014710.1:0-33418 GCA_004027025.1 Myocastor coypus | reverse complement strand
TGTAAGAATACCAGTCACTGTGACAATTATAAAAACCAAATGGACATTTAGGGGCCAAGTTAAATTTTCTGACTACAATGCTATCAGTCTATGTCTCATAAGTACAACTATTTTCTAGGCTTTCTGTAGAGTAACAAAGTTTATAAAACGGTCTAAAAGCATTTAAATTTTTCCCTGTTATTTTTTTGCACAAAAGAAATGTAACCTGCCTAACTAATCTTTCTTACCTGAGTATGTTAAAAAAAAAAAAAAACAGTAAAAATGACTAATACGCTTATGTATTATTTTTATAATTTATACAGATCATGGCTGTAACTATTGATATCCTTTATAACTTTTTTTCTAAATAAATTCTGGTATAACAGGACATCAATAATCTCATACTTTATTTTTTAGCCAGTGTTCCTAACCCAAACCCCAATTACCAAGATGATGCTCTTCATTTAAGAATTGAAAAGAGCTGGATATGGTGGCTCATGCCTGTAATACCAGCACCTCTAAGAATCTGAGGCAGAAGGTTCAGAAGTTCTAGTTCATCCTGGTCAACACAGTGACCTACATGAGACCTTTCATCTAAATCCCCCAAAAGAGACAGAGACAGAGACAGAGAGAGGGAGAGGGAGAGGGAGAAGAGAGAGTGGGAGAAGGAGAAGGAGAGGGAGTGAAAGGCTAGAGATAAAAGGCCCAGGGTTCAATCCCCAGTAAGAATTAACAGGAAATTATCATGAAAGTACCTCCTGAATTTTGCAGTGCCTTTAAATAGCCTAAAGAGTGCTCTTACTGGTCAAACAAACCATGTGAAGCCTCAATAGTTGCTATGTTTTCCCTGCTACATTAGTTTGAAAAAAATCATAGATTTTCAATCTTTAAAAACATCACCATTATCATGATATAGACTATAATTATTCTACAACCACCCGCTTTAATAATAAATGCTGGCACGATTAAAACAATAAATGGAACTCCTTAAGATGCATTAAGCTCTTCTCTTATGAAACACAAAATTTTAAATCTCACCACAAGCCTTTTATTCTTGGTTCACAATCAAATCCTTTTTGGCAGCCAGTATCATCTCAGCACTTAATGTCCTTCATTCCAATACAACCAATCTTAGTTGTAAACACCTCCCCTACTTCTCTGTGTCTTAAGAAAAACCAAAGGATAAGCAGGATGAGTTTAGCAGCTGAAACTATGCAGTATGTAAGTAGGCTTTGTTCTATACTTTTTCTAACATTCAATCTTAATTTTTTCCCATTTCTACTGAACTTTAATAAAGAATGGCCACCCAATAAATACCCATGGTAATTATGATAAGTGATATTAATAGAGTGCTTCTTAGGTACCAGGCATTGTTTCATTTAAACGTCACTGTAACAATAAAAGTGGGGCTCTTGTCTGAGAAACTGGGGAGGAGAGATGAGCTACCTTGCCCAAATCAACAATCAGAATATAAATGAAAACAATTTGTTCTTAGTTCCTAGGTTCCTAATTGATGCAACACAGCATCCAAATGACAAAACAAACTACTTTTAAAAATCTGTACTCCAGGGGCCCAGCAGGATGGCTCAATGGTCTAAAGTGTCTCCTTAGGAAAGCTTAGGCGGCTGAAGGGACCACGATTGGATCCCCGGCACCACATGCTGTGCCAGCCCTGCCCTCAGGGCAGGCTGAGCCGGCCATATAAATAAACAAACAAACAAACAAAAGTTGTGAAGCAAGAAATAAATAATAAATAAATAAATAAATAAATAATCTGTACTCCAATGTACGTGTCATAAGATTCCTAGCTGCAAATAACCCTGTCTACTCATTCTAGTTTCAATAAAAAAGGTTTTTAAGAAGCTAAGGCCAGACTGTGAAGCTAAGCAGCCTCACCACCAAGCACATCTATGCACAGGACAAGAGTGCTCCTTTCAGACACCAGAACTCCCAGAATGCCAAGAGTTCTACTCTCATATCTCCTAATAACTGATCACTCCCACTGCAGCTCTTGCCAAAAACAAAACAAACAAACAAAAAAAGTGGATTCACCTGGGCATGATGGTGCATGCCCATAATCCCAGCATTCAGGAGGCTGAGACAGGAGGACTGTGAGTTTGAGATCAGCCTGAGCTAAAATTGAGTTAAAGGCTAGCCTGAACTACGTAACAAGATCACATCTCAAAAAACAAACAACAACAAATCAGAGAATAAAATTTTACATTTCTCTTGATACATATATTTATCAAGAGAATACATAGGCAAACCACTCCTGTACCATGTGGGAAGGTCTGCCCTCAACCTGGAGCCTAACCACAACTTCCAGCCTAGCCCTAACATTAAGGAGAAAGAATGCTGGTAGTTTTGGAAAAAAAAACCACAGCACACCATGTCAGGTCTAGTATACTGATAACTTGTACTTCCTCAAGTCTAGGCCCATTGGCCCAAGTAAACCTCCTGACTTTTTTGTGCAACATGGATCTTGTCTTCATACCTATTTAATATCTCCATTATTTGAGAATTTATTTTCTCCTGCCATGAATTTGTTCCCAAACTAGTCTGACTCCTGGAGCATCCTTCCTGGGAGAGAGCTCCCCAAAGTCATGATGCTGTTTGGAAGCACTACCTCGCTCTACCCACAATGCCTCTCTCTACCCACACTGCCTCTCTCCACCCACACTGATCCACCCGCAAGACACTTGCTCTAGTTTCTTCCAACCTCTCTCTTACCATTTAAAAGAGCAAAGGAGAACTACAGGAGGCCAGCTTACAGCTCCCACTGCTCCTTGAAGGCTGCCTAACACTGCTGTGGAAAATAGGTCATTACCAGCTTTGCCCAACATATAACAGTAAAAATGCCAGCAAACTTGCTTTGACTAGCAACTCTTTTTCCATTAGGAATACATACTGAATCTATTTTTGAGCAAAGGCACAAAAGTAAATGACATTTTGAAAAAGGAAGCAAACACCTCACTAACAATAAAATCCTAAACTCTTACGGGTAGTCATCATTTTACAGAACTGTGTCAGAGGTAAGGGAAGAAAGACATCCACCCTAGGCTAATTTATGATCTTACCAAATCCAGCACACTCAAGGATTTCACTTTGTCTATCAAAGGTCTTCGACCAACGCAATTCTATTAAAAGTTCTTGGCAGGGGGGGACACAAAAATCAAAAAGGCTGAATTTGTTATTATATCAACCAACAAAAACCCCTATCTGGGCTGGCAAGATGGCTCAGTGGTCTAAAGCATTTGTTTAGGACCACAGTCCAATCCTGGCACCACATTCTACACCAGCCCCACCCCCAGGGCAGCTCAGCTGGCATATATATATATATATATATATATATATATATATATATATTCCCAGCACTTAGGAGGCTGAGGCAGGAGTATTGGTATGAATTCAAGAGCAGCCTGGGCTATAAAACTGAGCTCAAAGGCCAGCCTGAACTGCATAGCAAGACCCTGTCTCAAAGACAAAAAAAAAAAAAAAAAAAAAAAAAAAAAAAAAAAAAAAAAAAAAAAAAGAGCTGACACCAAGAAATTTGCCTGTCTTTTAAAAAAAACATAATTAATGTTTTAATGAATTTTTCAGAAGCAAAACAGAATTCATAATTTCTTTCCTTTAATATTTAATCATGCATTTATGTATACGTGTATGTATTTATTTATTCAGTACAGGGTCTCACTACACAGTTCAAACTCATTGTGATCCAGCTGCCTCTGCCTCCCCAGTGCTGGGATTATAGGAGTGCTGGCACAGTGTGCTATACTAGGGATCAAACCCAGGTGGTTATGCGTGCCACACAGGTGCTTAGGCTGCTGAGCTATCTCTCCAGCCAACTTTATGCTTTCATCTAGATTATATTCTTATAATAAAGAGTATTAACTTGATGCAGATTAGGAAAATGTATATGTAGAACTAATTATCAACAGACAGACCCCAAAGCACTGAGGATTCCTACAGGACAGAACGTCTTGAACTTAGTGCTACAACGCCAAGTCCTTCAGCTTCTTGAAGCTCACCTTCCCACCATGTGTAAAAGCCACCCTCATCTTCCTCTTCCTGACAGCAGCAGCTACATTCCAGATGAGGAAATGAAGGAAGGGTGTTTACTACATGGCTCCCACCTTTCTGTAAACATTCATTTTCCTGTATATATTCTCCCACTGGTCCAATTTTACTAGTTCCAATACTGCAAAGGTAAATTTCTCCTCAAAATTGTCTGGGTATTTCCAAAATGAATACATTAAGCCAGAACTAGACCAGAGCATTGGCAATTACACAGTGTGCCAGGGAAGACATCAGAGAAGAAAAACATGCTTTCAAACTAGAAGAAAAAAGGAGAAGAAAAGAAAAACCACTGAGCAAACCTGTTTTCAAAAGCCTGGCTGAGCATAATGGTGCTTACCTGGAACCGCAGCAGTCTGGAGGCAGAGGCAGGAGTGTAACTTAGGGGAAACCTTATCTCTAAGTAAAAAAAAAAAAAAAAAAAAAAAGGATGGGGATGTAGTTTAGTATGAAACCCCTAGGTTTATTCCCCAGTATGACAAACAACAACAATAATCTCAATCATTCTCAAATGTACACAGAAGATCTTTTATTGACTATTGGGACAGGTTAGCACTGCTGTTTTAAGAGCTTTCAGTAAAACTGCTTTGGCCTAACAGTCCATGAAACCTTTCAGATTTCTGGATTTAGACAGCCCATAAATAAGTCTCAGGTTGAATTTTAAAGTATCTTTTCATTTGCATGTTCGTTAGACTACGGGTTCTTCTTTTTTTTAAGATTTATTTTATTTTATTTTCTTGTTTCCGAACGTTTGTTTATTTATTTATTTTTATGGCCGGTTCAGCCTGCCCCGAGGGCAGGGCTGGCGCAGCATGTGGTGCCTGGGATGGAACCAAGGTCCCTGAAGCCACCCAAACTTTCCCAAGCAGGCGCTTTAGACCACTGAGCCATCCCGCCGGGCCCCTATGGGTTCTTTAAAAAGGGATCTATGTGTATCTTTAAACATTACCTCACTGATACTTAGCACAACACAATGCATACAGTAGCTTTTCAAGTGATGGTCTAAATAAAGAATGGCCTTCCCTCGCTCATTCTTTAACAGACCTTAAAACAAATGCATATATCAATCTTAAAAGAAAGTGCAAAAATATTGCAACTCAGACAAAGAGAACAGAGGATTCACTAAGACTATATGTGAACACATAAGAGATGTATTGCTGAAGAAAAAGACAGCGCCAATGCCTTTTAAAAACAGTGATGCTGGGCCAGCGAGATAGCTCAGCAGACTAAGTGCCTGTCTAAGCAAGTGCAGGTACCTGGATTCAATCCCAGCACCATATGCCAAGCAGGCCCCACCCCCATGCATGCTGAGCTGGTGACTGAGTCCAGGCACGGTGACACACACCTGTAATCCCAGCCCAGGGGAGGCGGAAAGCAGCAGGATCACTACAAGTCTGAGCTATTTAGTAAGACCCAGTACATAAGAAAAGAAAAGAAAGAAGAAAGAAAGAAAGACAGAAAGAAAGAAAGAAAGAAAAGTAGTATTTAGTAATTAGTAACTTCAACTTTCTGAAAAATAAAATTCTGCACAGAAGAAATTATTTTAAGGCACAGATATTTTGCCTATGCTAAATAAGTGGAAGAAAAATCCTAGTGTAATCTGGCCTTTCCTTGTCAATTTGAGAAAATGACAAAACTATCAAAAAGTCCATAGCAAACAACTATTTTTTAACACATCAATTAATAGCAGGATCAATGAAAACCTTTTCCTCAGGAAAATGATATTTATGGCCAGACTATGAATAAGGATGGCTTAAGGTATACTGCAAGCTGATCCTTGTATAAGCAGTTATTTCATCTAAACTCCTACCTTACAAGTGCTAACCTTACAGAGCCTATCTGCCTCAGCCCCAATGGATAAGGTTTCAAGCAGCTCTGAAGATAGTGAGAAATGGTCTGAAGCAGCCATGCTCAGATCTTACACACAAGGAATTCAGTCTGATAAACTGTAGCATCTCTACCTTGCATCAGATACCGTAAGATTATGAGGGTTACAAGGCAGAATAGCCAAAATAACTTGTAGATTAACAGGACAAAAACCTGTGCCTTTTCTGACAAAATTTGTTTCTTCTTGCATAGCAATTCAGTTCTAGAAGTTCAGTGGGTCCCTGCTCCTTCTAGCTCACCACTCCACTTCTAGGGTACCATCAGCATTCCAGGCAGCTGAGAAAGACAAAGAAACAGGTGGGCTGTCCCTATGTCTTTAGGAAGACTTCCCCAGAAAGCGCTGTGAAGGTTTACTTCAAAGTACATAGGACTCATTCCTTTGTATATAAGGGTTGCAAGAAAATCTGATTTTGAAGTCATATTCCTGGTCAAACACAAGTTTCTCTCACAATCAAAGATTAGGAAGAGAGATACTGGAAAGAAACTACGTAGAGAACTTTATTTTCCAGTGTGAACTCCACTGTCAGAAATGAAGTTGCTATAACTAGCAACAACACAGCATGGATAAAATTTAACTACTTCAAAACTGACTTTATTCCCTTATTCTCACTGAATAAATCCAAACCATTTTAAACAGCTACTATGTTATTCCTTCCTTTGTGAATCCTTTCCAAAGATTATTTCAATAAATTTCATTTCACAAATGCCATTCATGAATAACAGAACACAAGTTTCAGTTCTAACCTATAGCCTATAAATATTTCTATTTCAATTATTTTATCACAGATAAAATAATTTATTATCCAAAAGGCAAATGTTTTCAGTTCAATAAATAATCTCCTTAGATAAACCCTAACTTTACAAATAAAGCATTTGATTCCCAAACCACAAACTTCTTGTACTCTTTGAAGATAACAATACTCAAAAAATTTCTGAAACGATCTTATGAGGTCTGAACATTTCAACAGAGAAGAAGGTGCACAGGTAGGTTCACTTCATCCAAGATGATTGTGCATAAAGCTTCTCAGTTCCTCACTTCTATGAAATCTATTTCTGTACATTAAATAACTACACATTTAGATGGCGCTCCTACTAGATGACCAGTTCATTCACTCAGTGATTCAATAAATATCTGTCAAGCACCTGTTTGCGGACACACTTTGTGTCTATTATTTCAACAAAGTAGGCTGCATTAGGCTCCTCAAGACTCTACCTTCAAAGTGGGCTGTGACACAGCTCAGAGCTACAGCATTTTCCCACCAGCTGCAAGGCTCTGGCTTTGATCCTTAGTAACACACACACACACACACACACAAAACAAGGAAAGAAGAAGCAACAACCAAAATGATTGCTTCCGCTAAGACTAAAACACAGTAATAGTTACTCTCCAAACTGAACAACTTCCTTTTGGCTGTGTCAGGAAAGTGAATAGCTATTGTGCTCAGTAAGAACAGGCTCTCCAGCTGTACTTCTATACATTTCCAAGAAGTAGCGAGACAGAAAAAAAATGATCTTATAATAAGTTCTTTCAAATGACCTATTAAAAGGAATCATGCCACAGAGAAGAATGCTGATAGTTTGGGTAACACAACTCTACTAGCATGAGTCTGAATCATCATTGCTCATATAACCTTAGCCCTGAATTTGGCCTACAACATTTTTAGTGGCATGTGAGAACTGATGATGCTGTACCACACGAAAATGGCAACATTTAAAATTCATAGTAGCACAAAACCATTACTTTTCCCACCGGACCTCTTGAACTTTAATAATGTCTGACCTGGTTGGCCAATAAGTTCTAAAAGCAGACAGAGGAAAATTGCCAATATTAGATACTGCCGGAATGATTTTTCATTTAGAAAGATGTTACAAGTTCTCTCAAAAATAAATAACCAATTTTGTAGATACTTAATTTTTTTGAAGGGATGGCCAGCAATGAGGGCAGATAATGCAAAATATAATCTAGCTAAAAACCAGACTTAGTATATTTTTATCTTTACACATAGTCGAAATAAATACATACTCACACACAGGTATACGTGCATCAATCCAAATCAAGCAAAAGGAGTAGACCAGAAGAAAGCTATTGATTTTGTCCTAATACAAACAGTATCAAGCCAATCTTATTAGCTATTCAAATAAGATCATTATACCACACAACTCCAGGTAGATAATCACACATTTATACTATTCTTGTTACATAACTGAAAAGATTTATAAAAGTATAAAGTAAGAATCTATCTTGCTTTAATAACTTGAAAGAAACAAAGCAATCTGTAGATGCTTCTCAAAAATGCAAACTATAGCTCTAAGAGGCCTCCTGCATTCCCTCTGTTTTAATCAAATATCATTTTCACATGTTGTTCTTGATATACTTTGATATATTAGTCATGTCTTGTTTTTCATGCAGTTATCTGTATACTGACTAAAACTTTCTAATATCGTGGTTTGTGACCTGTTTCTTAGGTGTTGTTAATAAACCACAATACACTTTCTCTTTGAGGTCCCTATGATGCAGTCAAAGTGGGTCCAGGTCATATGCCTTGCTCTGAAAAGTCAGATCTAAAGTGAGTGCTATACAAAGGAGAGGCACCTGTTTCAATTCTAACCTACAGCCTATAAGTATTTCTATTTCAAACTGAGGGGTGCATGCCTGTAATCCCAGCACCCAGGAGCCTGAAGCACAGGAATCACTGCAAGTCCAAGTATTGGCCTGGCAACTGTAGTGAATTCAATTCCATAGCAAGAACTTGTCTCAAAAAAAAAAAAAAAAAGGGGGGGGGTAACTCAGGGGCACAAGTGCCTGCCTGGCAAGTGCAAGGTTCTGAGTTCGATCCCCACTTGTGGGAAGACAAAAAAAGTTTCCTTTCATAGTGCTACCAAAACACCAGGCTTGGGGCTGGGGAGATAGCTCCGTGGCACAAGTGCCTGCCTGGCGAGTGCAAGGTTGTGAGTTTGAACCCCAGTCCCACCAAAAAAAAAAAAAAAAAAAAAAAAAAAACCAGGCTTTCCTTGGCAGGACACTACCTTGGCACTACATTCCACTTAAAAGGTCATACAGCCCTCACTGATCTTCATGAAATCCCTGTACACAAGCAGGAACTGCTACAACTCACAGAAAGGAAGGACTGCTCCAGGACAGTGGGCCCTTGCTCAGAGCCATACTCAATATAGTAGCACTATGCTACAAAAAAGAATAAATCTGAGTCATTTGTAGGAAAATGGATGCGACTTGAGATTGTGTTAAGTGAAATGATTTAATATGATTCAACACCCAAATTTAAATCACATGATGTCCCATATATGAGACATCCAAAGTATAAATGAATTAAAGAGCAAAATAAATGGCAGAGTACAGGAGACAGAGGCTTTCCAAATGGGAAGGACACCAAAGGATGGAGGGAGAGAAGAAGTAGCGTAGGGGATGAGAACATAAAAAGAATTAATTTTCTGTACACAGTCAGACTCCCCACAATTAATGTAAACATTATGTCCTGAAACAGGCATTAATAAAAGCAAATATTAAAAAAGTGCACTTTAGGAGCCAGACTCAGCACCTGGTCTGCCCCAGGACAAGATCGGCACTCTGCCCAATGCTCCCCTGATGGCTCACAGTTCACAGGCACATCTCATTACTCACATCTAAAAAGCAATGCAATTCAGCTGAAGTATCTGTTTTTCAAGTCAATAGATCCTCAATTCATCAAGAATACAGTTGTTTCATACTTTGTTTGATTTGTACAACTTTTTTTTTTAATTTTTGGCACTTCACAAGCAGGCCATATCAAACTATGCCTTTAGTTGATATAAACAAGATACATGTATGTACTTTCTTTTAAAATGCAAAAAGCGGGGCCTGGTGGGATGGCTCAGTGGTCTAAAGCGCCTGCTTGGGAAAGCTTGGGCAGCTTCAGGGACCGGGTTCGATCCCCGGCACCACATGCTGCGCCAGCCCTGCCTTTGGGGTGGGCTGAGCCGGCCATAAAAATGAGTGAATAAACAAATAAAGGTTCTGAAACAAGAAAAAAATAAATAAAATTAAAAAAAAAATGCAAAAAGCAAATAAATACATCTAAACCTTTAACTTCTATTCAGAGATTGCTTGCCTAATAGTTAAAAAAAATAACAATGTAGGTAAAGAAAAACTTATCAAAACAGTACATTAAACAATAAAAACTTCACTGAAGGGTAATGCTATTTTCCTTGAGGGAATATTTCAGACATCACTATATACATTTACGTTTTATACTTCTGGAACTAAAATCCTTTTAAAAGAATAACCTATGTACACTATAAAAATAAGAGAACCAATATACTGAGGACATACTTGCAAATCATAGGGAGAAGTGACTTATATCTAAAATATGTAAAGAACTCTTACAACTCAATAATAAAAAGACAACTTTTAACTCAGACAAAGTAGACAAAGAATGTGAATAGTCACTTCTCCAAAGAACATACAACAACCAATAAATACATTTAAAAGTTCAACAGTATTAGTCATAGACAAGTAGAAATTAAACTATAAGAAATCATTTCATACCTACTAGGTTAGCTATAATTAAAAAAAACAGGTAATACACAATTAAGGGTGTTGAGAAGATGTTGCCTTCATGCATTTCTAATGAGGATGTAAAATAGTATGGCCAAGAAAAAGTAAAATAATACAGCCACTTCACAAAAGTGTTGATAGTTCTACGAAATGTCAAATCCCGTGATAAAGAAATTCTTTCTGAAGTATTCACCCAAGAAGCATAAAACATATGTAAACACGAAAACTTATTATACAATATTTCCTAGAAATATTATTCATAATAGCCACAGTAGAAACAATCAAATATTTCCAAATTGATGGATAAGCAAAATGTAGTCTATTAATTCAACGAAAAAAGTGCAACAACATGAATGAACCTCAAAACCATTATAGTTTTTTTTTTTCAATGTATTTAGTATAGGGTCTACAGAGTCTCATTACATAGATTGGATTCCCAGTGATCCTCCTGTTTTCAGTCTCCTAAGCACTGGGATTACAGGAGTTTGCCACCATGCCCAGTCTCCACCGCCAACTCAGCGCACAGCAGGGGCCAGCACAGCATGCTGGAGATGGAACCCAATCCCTGAGTCTGCCTAAGCAGGTGCTTTAATCTGCTGAGCTATCTGGCTGGCCCACAACCATTACACTGTTAAAGGAGCTAATCACATTATATGATAATGCTTGTGTTACCCTAAGCATTCTTAGCCAGAAAAGCAAATTTAGAGACACAGACTGGTTACCTAGGCACGAGCAAAGCTAGGAAGAGGGAGTTCTGCTCCTGGGGGCTGGGTTGTTTTAGACAGTGATAACATTTTTCAGAATTGGATAGTTAACGATAATATACTAAAAATTAACTGTGCACTTCAAAAAAGTGTTATGGTGTGTAAATCGTACCTTCGAAAGAAAAATTCTAATTAAAAAGAATATTTAGGGCCAGCGAGATGGTTCAGGGGTCTAAAGCACCTGCTTAGAAAAGCTTAGGCAACTGCAGGGACCAATGTTTGATCCCTGGCACCACATGCTGAGCGAGCCCCACCCCCAGGGCAGCCTGAGCCAGCCATAATATAAAATAAGTAAATAAATCCCCATTAAAAAAAATAAAAAGAATATTTACATTATATAAATTCAATTACAAATTAGAAGGAAGAAGGGATGGAGAGAGGAAACAAGAATGTAGGAGAAAAAAGAAAAGGTGGAGGAAAGACATGCAGATACATTCACAGATACAGCTCAAAGAAGTTGGCTCCGACTCATGGGTCCACCTATCCCAGCGCGCAGCCAGGCTCCAGATGGGACGCAGTCACATACACATCAGGTAACATGAAGGGAGGCATTTCGTGGGACATACTACACTGAGAAACTTTCTGACAAATCATGTTCCTCAAACTAATACAGTTGATATTTCCCACAGTTTAAATACTATAAAATTATATATTCCTATTCTCCCATTAATATTACTAATGTTCTTTGTGTTTTACTTCCCTAAGATACCAAACAAGGTGCTAGTGAACAAACTCCTGGTCCTATCCACATTTAACAATGCCACATCTACCCATGTAACTATCTATACAGTATCTGTAGCAGCAGAAACAATAGAGATTGAGTTGAAGCGCCTCCCCGTTCATTTTCACTGGTTACCACACATTATTACACCTACTGTTCACAAATTTCCAGTTACTCTTTTAATTTTAACAGTTTACAGAATTTGGGACAACCAGGGACCAAACAACATCTGCTTTCACCAGTATCAATGATAGCGCACTTAGAAATCTGCTGCTCTAAACCCAACCCCAAAGCCTGGAACTTCTAATTTATTTGATTATTTGAGTTAATCCCTAGACAGGTGGCAACCTTACTTAAGAGTAAATTAACCACCTCCTAATTGTACAAAAAGAGCTCACTGGTAATTGACAGGAACAGAGCTAAATATGATTATGCCCTTTGGGAATATGAAATCTACAAAATATCCTCAGAGGTTAAGGGAATCGTGACTTCTACAAACAAATATTTTAACCTAACAAGAAACATTTAAAATAAAATTTAAGTATATAGTTTAATGGGTTGAAACAAGCATCATCATAAATACAGAAATACCCAATCTGGCGTTACCCTGAAGCTGAACCTTGTCTCATATAGTTTATTACGTATGATTTTTATCCAGATGATAAAAAGCAATTTAATATAAGTTCTACAACCCTTTGGCATCTCCACTGCACATATCTGCACAGAGGCACTGAATCTTCTGTTCAATCTTGGGAAAGCACACTTCCCCCAAGTTGTATGTCACAATCTCTAAGATAAAATCCAAATTTCATTTCGCTATTCACACCAATTTCAAAAGTAGTCAGGTTTATGGAACTATATTAGTCAAACTTCTTATCATCTTCATAAGCAAAACAATGAACTTGGGCTCTTTCTACTAAAAAAAAAGAAGAAAAAAAGAAAAAGAAAAACAGGCTGAGGGTGGAGTTCAGTGGCAAGATCCCGTGTTCAATCCCATCATCACAGGAACACATACACACACCACTACCACCACCACCACCAACAACAATAACAAAATAGAAATTACATGAAAGCTGGTATTTCTTTTTCTCTATTCTTTTTTTCTTCTCTTTTTTCTTTGCAGAACCAGAGACTGAACTCAGAGATCTGAGCTAGAACCAAGCCTTCTTTAATTTTTTTTTTTTAACTTTGATACAGGATTTCACTAAGTTGTTAAATTTCTCATGCTGGGATGGAACTTTAGCTGAGGTAACAGATAGGAAACTGGTACTTCTAAAATAATATCACTAGCTGGGCATGCTGGTACATACCTATAATTCTGGCACTGTGGGAGACTGAGGCAGAAGGATCACAAATTTGAGCAACAAGATTTTATTTCAAAATAAAAAATTTAAAGTGCTGACTGGATAGTTAATTGTGATAGTCTGGGTTCAATTCACAGTACCAATCTGAATAAATAAATACAAACTTTAAAATACGTATAATTATGCAAACATATAAAAATATATGATAAATAAAACATTAAGATCCAATATGTTTATATATAAAGATATATATATAACACTGCACAACACACACATAATATACTTTGGAAAAGCTAGCATCAAGGTTATCTGCTGTGACCTTCTATCACCAGAAAAGAGATGGATGGAATTCTGGAACATGGGTAAGATAACACTCATGTGGAAAAAAGAAACAAAACCCACCTCCTTGTCCCCATGCAAGCTAATGAAGCAAGTGCACAAGGTTGGGTCAAATTCCCACTTCTACAATCAAAACTTATCATAGGAGCTCTTGAAAAGAGAGTGCATCTGTCATATGTTAATGACTTCAAGCCGTTCACTGAACTTCTAGGTGTACAGGAAAACTTAAAAGCACTTTGCAACTCCTTATGGGTATAATTAGCCTGTTGCAATTGTTGGCAATTCTCATCCTGGGACTTTCAAAGGTCATTCCACTGTCTAGGATACCAAATTTGGAGTCACTCTCCCTTCTGGACAGATTAAGCACACCCTACAATTAGTATACAGCTGCACCTGTTGTGAAGTTTCTTTCTTCAGTGATGTAAATAGGGACAGTCAACAACATTGGAAATTCTTGAGGGATTATTAGGCCCTGGAAAGCAGGCAATGAACAAATCTGATGCCTGCTCCTGAGGTGATGGATGCGGCACACTGACCACACACAGAAGCCACCATCTTTATTCTTCATGGACAGTATCAGCAACAGTCACTGGCTCGACTCTCTCAAACTTATAAACACTTAACATGCAATTTTGCCATTTAATAGGACTGTTCTTTATAATCAAGTCAAATTTCTACAAAGAACACAAAAGATTTTAAAATTTTTAAAGTCAATTTAACTAAAATATAGCATTACTGATTTAGCTAAGCTTTCCTAAATTATGGTGAAGAAACAAATGCTACTGGCTGCATGTGTAGGAAAATTTTTCTATTTCATAAATCTGTACCTTAAGCTAAAAAATTCTCCTTTAATTTACAAATCACAAAGTATAACACACATTTCATAGACTGGAAATGATAGCAATTTCACTGCTATGGTATAAAATAATACAGTTAAATGCTATAGCTTTAAATGCAAATGTATGTAGAAAACAAGTTTTTAAAATGAGATTCATAAAGACAAGAAAGTTTCATAGAATCATGAATAATAAACCTGAAGTCAGTAAACATAATTGTTAGCCCTAACCTCAGTCATTCCTTCGTTTGCCTTTAATTATTCTACTCTTTTCTTAATGAAAGAGCAAAGAAGACAGAGCTCTAATCCCTCTTTCATTTCAAGAGGTATGAATCACTGGCATTTTTCCACTACATCAGAAAAAAAATAATTCTTTGCCAGCTGACCTTTGTGCTCATATAAGAAAAAACAATTACCATAAAGCCTTCTTAATGATACAAAGCTTGGCAAATCTATTAGGCCTAGCCTCTTACCACTACCACAGTATACAACATACCATCATATCTGCTCAAGAGCTTTCCCCCATGTATGAAGTCTTTTCAAAACGCAATGGGAATTTTTTAAAATAGGAAAAAAAAAATTTCCAAGAGTTTTGTTGTGTTAGGCTAATTTCTTCTGGGTACTGAACTATATTTAGAAATTATTTTAAAAGATCCAGATAACAATATAAAAATTAAACTGATGAGATTAATTCAAAATTGGCATTCTAATTCAAATAAATGCAGCACATGGTCTTCTAAAAGTATTTTCATCAGATATTTATTTAAATATAAATTTATATATCATGTCCTAAGTAAATTATGAAACTGCCAATTTTTTTTTATGTCGGCTGTTGCGTCTACATAGTAATCAAATTTAGAAAACTATAAATTATATTTAAGTTTATTATTTACAAGCAATTAATTATAAAAAACAGCAGCCAGGTGGCTTTCATTACATAAATTACTGTTAATGACAGAGACCTCATGCTGCTACTGTATTTAGCATTTGCAAGTGTCAAGTGTACACAGAACTATTCTCCTTAGAATGGAACTCAATACTGGACACAAGGCATACACACCTAAGTTTCAGATCACATCCAAACTATTTAAATCCTAAATATTCTAAAAGTTTTAACATTTAGTGCAGACCACTTATCTTGTAATAACGTAACTGCTGAAAAAGCTCTAAAACAAAATACATAATTACTAAGCATGAAACAGTAACATTTAGCTACTTAAAGTTCTATCTCTATGATTAAAATATTATCTCAAAATGTTTAATTAATTTGCTTCCAATAAAGGAATCTACTAATATCTCACAAATACAGTTTTTAAAATGACATTTAATGTATGTCTTCCTACCACAAAAACTGTGCTAGAAAAAGCAATTCTCTTGCTAGTGGTTTGTGTATTTTTCTTTAGCTTTCTGTAACAGTCATTCAACCCTGTGACAAGTGTTAAGTACCTTCCAAAAGAGAAGGAAAAATCTGAACATTCTAATTTGTTCTGAGTTAAAGAGTAAGTTCTGATAATGTAACAGGGATAAATGAGTTCAAATTAAATGCAATTCTTGACCAAATATAAATAACCATATAAAATGAGGGGAATAAAAATGAACGGATGAATTTCATCTTTTCAAACTCTAAAAGGACTACATAGATGCTTCTACCCTCTCCATTGTAACATAACAACAACAAAAGTTTTATGAAGATCCTTCTTTCACTACAGGAATAAAATTTCAGAATTACCATTGCCTTCTTAAGCAAATGAAATTCTTTTACAAATTTAATTGAAAAACCTTCACTTTTCTTCCTCCCCTAAAAAGTGTCCCTTATTCACAACCATCAGAGAAGTAGGTAATGAAAAAGATTAAGAAGAAATGTGTCTTCAGCACGTAATGCTGTATCTATGCTTACTTAGCACAAGTGTAAAGTACTTGGGTGAACTTTCTCAACTAACACATGGAAGCAACTAACACATGGAAAATGCACTCACTCTTTGGGGCCAAGCTAACCGTCCTGGAGAAGATACGGATTTTTAAAAATTTGTCACTCATGGTTTTTCTTTTGGGCTCAAAACTCCTCTTTAGGACTCATTTTATAATGACTTTACAAGTTACAAAAGAAAGCCAACTTCATGGTTACATTTCTTATCTGGCTATTGAGTGTAGACACACAGACATACATAATAAAGAACTGTTATTGTTATTGAAGTGCGTTATGCAGCACAATTATGTCTCTAGACTTTCTGACCACCTTGCAGCAACATCCCCTTGTCAAGTTGAATGACATTTGTCTATCTCTAAATGCCATTCTTAAAGTGCCAAGGGTTGGCACTCCTGAAAACATGCTCTCCGAACACTCAGAAGAGTAGGTTCTGATGTGTTTTAGCTATTATTAGAATGGTTGCTAAGTAGGAAATAATATTCATTTAGTACTTTTTAAAAATACAGTAATTATTTATAGTTGTAATACATGTGGGAAGAAAAATAAGGTCCACTTATCTGAGGACATTAAATGGAAAACAAGAGATATGGCACTACAGTCTGCATGCACTAGAGTACACCATCTAACATAGCGGTTCTCAACCTATGAGTCGTGACCCTGGCAGGGGTCGCCTAAAGCCATTGGAAATCATAACTGTAGCAAAATTACAGTTTTGAAGTAGCCACCAAAGTTATTTTTGGTTTGGGGTCACCACAACATGAGGAAATGTATTGCGGGGTCACGGCATTAGAAAGGTTGAGAACCACTGATCTGACAAGACAATCAGCCTTTCTACTGCAGTGCTGGTGAGCATTTGCTGTGTACTTATGCTTCAGCATTAACAGTAACTGAAATTTATAATCCTTATTATTACATAGTAATGTTCAACACTATAACAAGATCATTCATCATTTGTTTCAGTCTGGTTTTTTCCTCAGTACTGAGGACTGATCTCAGGACCTCCACACTGAGTTACAAATCCAGTCCTTTTTTTAATTTTATTTTTATTATTTTGAGATGGAGTCTCAATATGTCACTAAATTGCCCACATAAGGCTTTTGATTCTCCTGCCTCAGCCTCCTACAGCACAGGGTTTATAGGCATGTGCTACGACAACCAGCTTTGTCTTTCTAATCTAAACTAGAGGGGCTGGGGAGATAGCTCCGAGGCTCAAGTGCCTGCTGGGCAAGTGCAAGGTCGTGAGTTCGAACCCTGGTCCCACAAAAAAAAAAAAAAAAAACTAGAAACAACACTTTTATCACAATAGATAGAAAACAATTGAGTGCTCCAAAACTTTAAGAGCCTGAGTACCCTGGTGTTCATGCAAGTTAATGACTCTAATGCAGTGGTCAGGTCATGCTCATAATGAGCTCACTTAGTCTGAGTTCCCTGTTCTTATGATGCTGGAGTGAGTGCAGTAATGGATCTCTTAGTGTACTACAACAGATGCAGGGATTTTATTCAAAAAGTTAGGAATCCTAGTTCAAGAAAGGGCTGAAACCAAAGGCTTAACATAGACATTTAAGGAGCCAGGGAGATAGCTCAGGGGCACAAGTGCCTGCCTGGCAAGTGTAAGGTCCTGAGTTCAATCCCCGGTTCTGAAAAAAAAAAAAGCAGATAGTTAAAATTAAACATGTTAACCTGAAGAGGAAGCTAAATGTCATCTGCCTGGAAATCGTAACATCTGAGATATTAAGACAAATTGAAAAAAAAGAAGACCCAACTGAGAAAATCAGAGCTGAGCCTACCAGAAACAATGAGTACAATGTCCTGTGGATGCTCAGTTATGAATTGAATGAAGGAAAAGTTTATTGAGTTTTAGTGGCGGGGGGCAAATCATTTCAGAGAATCCAGCGTTACAAAAAAATTAATACCAAAGAGCACACAGACACTCATTTGAAATGACCAGAGTTGGTTAAGTGATATGATAATCTTCACCTAATCATGAATTTTAAATGCCTAAGATTATTAAAAGAATATGGGGAGGAGAAAAAGGTCAAACTTCTGATCACAAATCTATCTGGATTCTAGCCAAGAAGATATAGAAAAACCCTCCTCCATGAGTGTTAAATTAGCTTGTCCTCAAGTCCAGGATCTCTTTATATGATGCACATTTTCAATCCCAATAAAATCTCAGTTGCTGAAGTCATTTGTATTCTCAAAGAAAACTACTCATACCTCTAAATATTATCAGTCCATAATGGCATACAGTTAAGTAAATGCCAAAAAGTGATCCATGACTGTAAGAGTAGGTTTGCTTCCTAAAGATAATGGAAAGGAATTACTTTAAATTATATGAAGCAAGTATAGTTACTACCTCACAACAAAAGTAACTAGGTTAGAAATTGGATAAAAAGATAAAAATATAAATGTTCAAAAAGTTTACCTACAAATGCTAGTAGATCAGAATTCATTTAGGACCAATTGCTTTTATCTATTTTACATCACAGTTTTATAAACTTCTAAAAGGAGAAATCATAGACCAGTTACTATCTTTGGCATTAACTGTGGATTTTTATATCATCATCAAAGCACTTAGTTAAAATACAAACCATAAACAAATTTTCAACTGAAAAAATCTGTCTACTTGTTTATAGTCTGTTACCTGGGAAAAAAGCAGAAGGTCTCTCTAGCCATCTAATCACCATATCAATGGCACATGACACAAGAGAGAAGCACTAGTTTATTTGATTGATCATGGTAGATAAACTCCAAATAACAGAGAAATTAACAAATGCTTGACATTTGCTCAACATCCATTATTCTGACACTGCTTTCAGAATTTCAAAGCCTGGGAGTATGCTTAATCAACATTCATATTCCCTTGTGAGTTACAGGCACCATATTGCACCCCGCCTTCATACTGATGAAAACTGCATATTGGCCATTTCCAAAATGTTCTGGGACTCCACACAGGGCCCCTTTTCTCTCTTGTTCCTGCTCTGCAGTTTTCTTTTAAACACTTCCAAGATAAAAGCATCTGCCAGTTTTTCTCTCTAGGGATGTATGCAAAATGAACTTAACAGTTTTAAGGCAGGAGTAACCCTCACATCTAAATTCATTCATAGGACAGAAAAGGGCCTAAGAGGCCTCTCAAGGGACAAAACCCTGCAGAAATTCTCCCCATACACAACAGTGGGAGCTTTATAAAATCTACATCCAGACAATTTCCAATTCAAATGCCCAACATAGCATGACCTTTGTCAGATCTCTGAGCCCAAGATGCACCCATGATTTTTTATTCTAACCAGCACAGACATTAGACAGGGCACTACTGCTAAGCAGGAGGTTCAATATTTGCATGCTCTTCTATTGTGAAAATGTAACAGTGACAGCACTGTGTCAAATTCTTTTCCCTCTAGAACTTTAACTCCATAGGAGAGGCATGGCTGACAGATGACTCCCCAACATCTGTGTTATGTACACTGCACAGCTGAGGAGCCCCAATCACTGTCAGGACATTATGAAGATGACCTATACCTCTCTAATGCCATCATCTTACATCTACTCTCCCTCCCCAAACAAATAGATAAATATCTATAATACAAATTTTGCAACTTTAAAACAAAATATAAAAATGGCAAGACAAATTAGCATGCTTTATATTCATTAAGCTGTTCATATACTAGCTCAACATATGTTGTATAAATTGTCCTACACCAGATAATTTATCAGATCTGACATAGTGCACATCATATTGTTTTATTTAATGCACTTACTAAAATTTCACGGATCAAGCATCACTTCCGAAAGCACAGAGAATGCACTAGAAAATATTTATTCACCCCCTGTGATTTATTTTGATTACCTTTATAGCTACATGATAAAGTGGAACTCACAAAATTACAAGGTTAAGTTTACACAGCCATTGCTTTGTACACTAAAATATAACAAATGGTTCCATGTCTACATTCTACTTTACTTTCATTTGGTGTTAAGGATAGCACTAAGCTAAGCACTTAGTTGACTGCTGAATATTTTAATCATTTTAAATAGGACTTCAAAATCATGACCCACAGAGTGAGAGCTTAAAAAACAATCTTAGGAAAGAATAGGAAGTCATTTGTATGGAACTACACTGCACAGTACTGGCAAAATTGAACAAACTTTTAAGTCATCTTCTCCTCAAAAGAAATCATAAAAATAAGCACTGGCCCATACCTGAAGGTTAGCGAAAATTCTGAATTCATAAAGGGACATAATATTATGCTAGGTATAAAAGGAACACAAAGATAAAAATCAGAGTAAAATATACAGCTCTTATCCAAAGGAATCCACAATCCCTCTGCCAGAAAGCAAAAGAGAGTTATGGGGGCCCAGCAGGATGGCTCAGTGGTCTAAAGAGCCTGCTTAGGAAAGCTTAGGCAGCTGCAGGGACTGCGGTTCGATCCCCAATACCACATGCTGCGCCAGCCCCGCCGGCCATAAAAATAAATAAATAAACAAACAAATAAAAGTTCTGAAAAAAGAAAAAAAAGTAAAATAAAAAATTTAAAAAAGAAAGAGTTATGCATATATGCAAAATGAACAGGTAAAACTAACTACAATGGCCAAAGCAATAATACAAATTCTTAGTGGATCTAATCTAGTATTCAAAAAACAAAACAAAAAATGGGGAATGGGAGAAACAGATGCGGAAAAGGAATACAGAAGAGAAGGGGCTGAGAAGAGCTGGGAAGGAAAAGGACAAAGAAGTCAGACATTAAATGTGATTCTTTTTCATCAATTTCCCTACAATGTTTTATCTTGGTGTAAGTCTCCCAGTCAAAGCCAATAAATTGAAAAGGATAGTAAAGGATCAAAAAATAGAATTCGAGAGCCTTCAACAGAAAAGTTCAGTATTACTGTTCAAGAAAAACACGACTGTAGGCCTCACGACTTTGAGAAAACTCTTAAAACATTTATCAGACCAAGTCTTGGGATAGGACACTAAGGAAAAGAAACAAACTTTTAATGCCAGTGGACTATTTTATCTAAATTGAAGTAAAAGTGAAATGAAGACAAGGAAATATCTTTCTTAGGAATTAAGATTTGTTACCATTTATGAGTGATAAGGTAAATAAGAATGGTCCCAAAGTAGCAACGAGATAATCTTCCCACAGTAATATTCTCAGATACTCAAAGAAGATCCATATGTTTCAAGGTGTAGATACAGCAGTCCAGAAGCAAAGCTGAAGCATCTCAAAAACTCAACCATAACATCACATGACAGGAGAGCTGACAGTCCAAGAGAACTTCACATGGAGCAAAAAAAACACAAAGTCATATAATATTGTATTGCAAGCTGGGCAGCAGAGTGACTTTAGATGAATAACAGGTTATTGTAAAAACACTGAAAGGTCTCTCATACTAGACCTTCAAAAAGCAAAGATAAGACTCTGAAGTCAAACAGAGTTCAACACAGAAAAGACTAGAGATTGAATCTCCCAAAAGAAAAGAACTGAACATAGGGAAAATACTGCTTATTTTTATATACAGTGATGACGTATCTGCAAAATCCTAAGTAAAGAACACTTTAACTGCTGTGGTTTTTGATCATAACAAAAGACTTGGTCCACTTTGAAGTTTCATATGAATGTGAGTGCTGGCATTAGAAGACACCCTTAGGAGCTGGGATGTGGTAGAAAACCTATGTATCCAAAAATTCAATGAAAGTTCTTTGACAGCACTAAAAAAAATAACAAGTTTGAGTATTGCAAATTCTTGCTGAGACCCCCATAGCACCGCCATCATTCTGGAATTTTATTTCTAGACAAGAAATATATTCTACCTTTCTAACATTATTTTCTGGTTACAAGCCAACCATTATGAACTTTTCAGTGAATCACTGAATAGGGCACTTAAAGGGATAAACAATTATAAAAATAACTCTTGTCACAGAGCATACATTCTATTTTATTTAGTGATGTAATAAGCTTAGGGGCATATATCAGGTCCAAAATGGTCTTGGTCATTAATTTAAGCATTAAATCATAGGTCTTGCCAACAATGACGGCAAACAGATGCTAACAAGGAAATGTATTATTTAATATTGCCATGTGTTATAAAAATGTAAGTGTGCTTAAGACATGTCTTAAATTTTTATAATAATATACATTTAATACATTACTGTTTTGACACAGGCAGGAATCAAATTTATAGGTCCTATTCCATAGCTGCTTCTTCTGTGAACATGAGAGCAAATTCTGAGCTTTTTTAAACAGGGAAAATCTATAAAATGCATGCTTGCAACAATACCTAACTGATTATATTGCTGTTTTATAGTAAATAATATCAGCAATTAAAGCTCACTAATATGACTCCACATATTTTACCTAGTGAGAAAAAGAGAACATTTTAAAATTATAATTTTTAAAGAAACATAATCTAAATATAAGAACCTTTTTAAAGCAAGTTGGCCACTAATTTTTCTCCTATTCATTTTGAATTGTTTGGCAACATATCAGACAAAGCTTAGTAATTTAATTAATAATTTGACAAGTAATATTCAATATTTAAACTTGTAAGTGACAGACTAATAAAGACCCTATCCATTGCTTTGTGTAAAACAAGCAGGAACAACAGTGGTATCTCAAAACACAAAAATATTTAAAATTGAGTCTTTTTCCATAAATTTGGCAAATTATGCCAAACCATAATATCATCACCCTAATAGTTACCTTCAGAGGAGTAAGTTTATATCTTTACCAACAGGCTAAATCCTCCTCAGGAAAGAGCTTACAATAGAGGAAAATTAGGGGCTAAGAACTTAATCTACAATATCTTATTTTTCAAAACTGAGTCTATTTACATAAAGATGCTGACTCTGCAGAAAGCATGTTTTTTTAAAGCACTCTATTTCATCCAAATTTCCTTTTCAATCAACTCTCCTAACTGCCAGCATGGTCTTCTCCCTTTGTGTGCAGGCAAGAGTCCATGCTTTTGAACACTTGAGGAAGCAGTGCTTGGAGTATGGAAACTAAATTTTCTTCATTAAATCTACTGAAGCAGATATTAAAAATGCATTTAATATACTGGCGATGGTTGGTGGGCACCGCTGACTGTGACAGGCCAGTTACTGATGATGTGCCGTCAGATGGCCTTCTCAGCAGGCGCCTGGGTCTCAGGCTGCTGAAGGACAGCAATATCTTCCCCTGTGTGCAAGCTCTATTCATCTCCCAAGTATTTACTAAATCACAGGCTTCTGCACACATAGCCCATGTTTCAGCATATGCTAACAAATGATGGATGGCCTCGTCAATTCGTTATGTCCTGAAAGCATGGTTTCCTGCCATTCCAATCATCAAACCTCAGTGCTGCAGAGCTGATCAGTCCCAGGGTATATATTTTGTAGGCTCGATTAAAAAAGTAGAAGTTCTTTCCATTAGAGTCTCTGACACTCTCCTCAACTATGTGTTATTTCAATCAATTATTTGGGCAGGATATTCAATATGTGTTCAGGTAATGCAACACTGTAGGCTTTTCCTGTTTACTAGGATGTAATTTAATTAATAACAAAACCGTCAAGGTATTTGAATGATAAAGTATTTAATAGTAAAATTTATTCATGTTTTAAAATAATTTTCCTTCTAGCTATAGCAGGCAAAATTTGAAAAATATTTTATCACCATATCATGATATATAACATAAATGGATTAGCCAATGCACTTGAAAAGAAATTCCAAGGGACTAACCAATCTCTAAATCATGTGAGCTTTTTAAGAGAATAATTCACATGAGGTCTCATAATTATAATCTATATAAAGGCATAAGCCACTTAAAAATTCTTCTGACAGTTCCCAAGTTAGATGACAAAAGTTCAACTTGTCAAAGGAAAAAAAAAATCTCTTGAAAGAACATGTATTTTCAGTTGCAATCTTATATATGTCAGTTGTCTTTTCCATGAGCAAGAGAACACTTATTTTTAGCTATAGCTTATATATGGAACAGGTAATAATAGCATACTCATACCTTTCACTCAGAAACAGCAAACTTTATAAAAACAGATGAACTTACCCCAAATAAACAGAGAGCTGAACCTTGAGGATATAAGATAGTATGAAGGAGCCAAATAACTTGCTCTAAATAAGCTTCCTAAAATGCTAAGAAAAATAATATTTTTCAAAATATTTTTTAAAAGCATCAGGCTTCCATTTATCCAATAAATAGGTAGGCTCTGAAGCACCCAGGGTCAGCATAGGCTCTACCACACTACCCTGCTGTTCACCTCAACCTTAACCTCAAGATTAAGCTCACTTTTATTGTGTACAAAGGTTGCCTGTATTAGGTCAAAATTCAAAGTCTCTTGTCAGAAAAGGTTGATATATTCCAACCTTTTCTTCCCTATGCACCAAATTTTTCATGGTAAAGTCATATTCAGCAGACAGTATATTCTGCAATTTATTGGGCCATTGTAATACAGTGCAGAATACAACTGTCCAAAAAGGTACCACATGAATGAAGTATTTTTCATAACAATATACCAAATCAAGACTTCCTATATGCCTCTAACAGATCAAATAAAACTAACAATCCCAGTTCTTGAATACTTTAGAGAGCTGGATGGAAAAACTGTGCCTAAAACTACAATCACAGTATAATCAGTATATTATTATATATTACTATATAATATAATTAGTTACTATATAATATAATTAGGGTGATTTTTACTTATGGTGTTTGGTTACAGACTACATTGCTGTCAGTATGTCATTCAAACTTAATATAAAGATCTCCAGACTTTCTTTTAATGCTTTTATTCAAATTGGGCCTAAGAAATTTAAGTGAAATACACCTCACCCTAGAAGCTCCTTTGTGACTTAGAATCCTAAATATGCTGTCTGACCAAGTAGAAAAGGAAGGAGAGCAATGACCATCTTGCCCAATTATCACTGCACTTATGTGAGCAGCAGCATTATAGAAATGAGATCAATTTCTTAAAGCCAAAATTTTAAAATGCATTGCAATTAATAAAATACAAAGCGATAATAAATAATAAACTCATTCTAAAGAGAAAATGGATGCAACTTCTTTGTGTTCACTACAGGTCTTCCCATGATAAGTATTAGCAGGTCAAATGATTTGGGAATTACTTAAAACCTAATTCTTCAAATTTGGTAAACACCTATATATTAAACTCTAAAAATCAGTGTTCACCTTATGTCATGGTCTGTATCAACCTATAAAATCCCTACATCGTAAAGTCTTCAATTTGAACTCACATATTTACTATATTCAGACTACTTCCTTATAAGCAGAACCTTGATTCCAAAACTGGTATTTCTCCAAATATCATACGCACTTCCCTATCAAGTTGAGACAAGAAAATAAAATAAGCTTCCTGAATATGAGTGGTTACTTTTACGAAAAACAAACATGAAAATACTTTAAAATTTTCAATCCCTCTTATTACTAGGTAATGAACACATTACATTACTGTTTTCTATTATATGGAGAAAAAATTAAAGGTAAACCAGTTGTCATCAAAGGAACATGATATCTTGCTTATATCAAAGGACTTTGCCACAATTCACTAAAAGATGTTCTAATATGCTGGGGATAAACGAAAGACATTTTCAAACCATAGGATATAAAGGTCTGATTTTAGGTAACACTACTTTGGTTCTAATATTTTAAGTCTCATTATAATCATAAGTGTACTACAAGGATTATGTTTATATAAGTACTGATAAGGTAGCAGCAGCCTCACAGCATCAGGGATTGTAATCATCATTTTGTATGTACAGTTTCATTCCAAACTCATAACAACTTCACTTAATAAGAAAAGGACACTCAGGCAACAAGAAGTGAAAAAATCTACCAAAAATAACTCAGCAAGCAAGTCATGATTGCAGAATTTACATACCTATTTACAGAAACAAAGTTTTTTTTTTATATATAAAATAATGCATAAAACTCTCCTTAAAATAAAAATCTGTATATAGCCTCTTAGAGTTTACAATAGTATGGTTTTTGCTTCCTATCAATTTATTATATAAAAATAAGAAAGAACACTAAATAAACTAACCAAGGTCTAGCACAGGCAAGATGATATCTCTGCCAATCTCAGTATCACCTGGCTGGACCACTTTTATGGGCCTGCCCCTCACAGAATTCTACTTGACATCTGAAATTACACAGTCTTAACTAGTATTGTGAATACTGGCCACTTCTGCTCTACCTGTACTGTGTTACATTTTTTAATTACTTGAGATATAGAATTACACCTAAATGTACAATTGAGTACATTATACTAAATTAAACTACAATCAGTTAAGTATTTCTCATTTTCATTATTTCAGAGATGTTTACTTTTTATGTTGGAATGAAATGTAACACCTAAGCTTGAGATTTCTCTAGATAATATTTCTAACATGATAAATCTTCAGGTATACTACTGGAGCATTTTCCAAATTCTACAGAAAATAATCACTGTAATGTCCCTATATTGAGCTAATTAATTCATTTTAAAGAGATTAAATTTCCTAAAGGAGACACATATGTAAGACGTTTTCTTAGTCAAACAAGTAACACTTTATTCAGTTTACTCAAATGTTCACTGTGAAATATATCAGTACATCAACATAACACTATACTAGATACTAACAGATATAAGACTGCAATTCCAGCTCCCACACAAACTTGAGAAAAGTAAGGAGTCCAACACTCACAAAAATATTGTAATAGAGATGTAAGTACTTCGAGCATTTTCAGGAGGAAAAAAAGTGCTAGGAAAGGCAGGATGATGGCTCAGCGGTCTAAAATGCCTGCTTAGGAAAGCTTAGGCGGCCACAGGGACCATGGTTCAATCCCCTTGTACCACATGCTGCACCAGCCCTACCCTCCGACTTAGCTGAGCCAGCTGGCCATTAAAAAAAAAAAAAAAAAATCAGAACAAACTGAGTTAAGAAGCTTTGGCCTTGGGCCAGTGGGATGGCTCAGCAGTCTAATGCACCTTAAACAAGCTTAGGCAACTGCAGGGAGCACAGTTCGATCCCAGCACCACATGCTGCGCCAGCCCAACCCCAGGGCAGGCTGAGCCGGCCATAATATTAATTTAAAAAAAAAAAAAAAAGGAGAAGGAGAAGCAGCAGCAGCTTTGGCCAAACATGCTATGGGACACAAGATATAGCACACAAATCTCAAACTGGTGAGAGTATGCAGGGGTATTTCAGCTTTACCTGCCTTGGAATGAGAAAAGAGACTGAGCTCAGCTTTTCAGCCAATTTCTGTGGTGTAAACACTCACTGCACAAGAGTTTCAGCCATCCAGGTGAAGATACAGTTTGTAGAGCCTGGACAAGATGCCCAACAATCAGCTCGCACAAGCTGGAGAGAAACAGCTCCAGCACCACCTGGCTGTAGGCCAAACTCAGCCCACAGACTTTTTCTGTTTGGCCAAGAAAATGTTGGCCCACACAGTGTTTTAAAAATTCAAACAAATTGGCAATATTTGAAACTCAAGATATTTTATTTAATTTTAATTATTAAAAAAAAAAAATCAGGGCCTGGCAAGATGGTTCAGTGGTCTAAAGAGCCTACTTAGGAAAGCTTGGGTGGCTGCAGGGACCGTGGTTCAATCCCCGCCACCACATGCTGCGTGATCCCTGCCCTCAGGGCAGGCTGAGCCAGCCATAAAAATAAACAAACAAAGTTCTGAAACAAGAAAAAAATTAAATTACATTAAATTTAAAAATTAAAAAAAAATCTCGAGCTGCTTTCTAAGCAGCAGAAGACCTAGTAAGCCTGGGACCTACATCCCTGCCTGGCAGTGAATGGGCCGCATAAGTGGATACCTGCCTCACTAATGCACACAACTGTGCCTTCATTGCACCACAGCGCCAGCCTGGACACTTGTCAATGATTCTTGCCCAGACCCTAGGGTCAGGGTTTGTAGTGGAAGAGCATGTGTGGAGTTTTGCCTCCAGCTATGGAACTTGGGTCAAATCAAGGGGCAGATCTCCAAGTAAGTCACTTAGTTTAAAATAAGAGATGTGTGCACTTTTCTGGAAAAGCCTTTGTAATCTCCATGTGGAGGGCACCAACGGGCCCAGCAAAGCACAAATTGATTCAAACATTATAAATTTGAGATTATAAATTTACAAGATTATACATATTAGTTGCCCTCAAAAAATACGAATATAGATGATTTTAACTTCATCTATGAAGAAGTGATGTTCATAAGCTGTTACACATAGGTTGTTACATGAGGCTGCATAAGTGTGTGGAATTTTCAATATTACACATGAGGAGATGGTTGCCTACCCCTAGTCCATTCACCATCTTAACTAAATGAGCTTCAAGTGCAAGTTAATTTCAAGTTTTATTAGCTTTCCCTACCTATATTATTAGAAAATCAAACAGCAGCACAATATTTCTTAAGCAAAAGATGATACCAACCTAGAAAAATTATAGATAGAAGCAAACAAACAAAAAAACTTAAATTGCTGGTTTCATTCCATACGTGTTATAGGAAAACACAATCAAATGATGCTTTACCTCTCATGTCCCTTCTCTTAATGAGGCCACCCTGTGGGTCTGAGAAAGTATGTTACAAGTTGCAGAATTATAGAAGGTTAAGTTGTGCCACAGGCATAACTGTCAAGCCATGAAAGCTGTTCATCCTGCATTTCTCAATCATCCTAAAGCATTTCCAGATTGAACAAGCCCAATTCTGATTACTGAAGAATGTTCACAAATATCCAGGACAAACAGTGATTCATAACCTTGCTGAGTATAAATTTGACTCACACTGCAAGGATGATTTGAGGATGTTGTAAGTCTATTTACCAATAAGCAACCCTAGCTAAAGACTAGTGTTCCCCAAGTTAAAAGACTTCCGACATCTATGCAGTACTGGCTAAGAATATGTGGATTTTCAACAATCTTAACTAATATTAAAGGTCTGCTATATCTCATATTTCTAAAATAAAATACAAATGGCAAAACTTCACAAAATGCATTACAAAAAACATAATGGTAAATTCAGTCCACATTTGTTGAAACTTAAATAAGAAAACATTATCACCATATACTTTTATTGAATCTTTTTTTTTCCTAAAGAAGTAAGTAATCCTGTTATGTATAAGTAACTACCCTAATACCGATTATTACTTGGAAAAACTGAAGTACGGCATCTAAATATAGATTTTTAAGAAGAAATCAATATTCTAACAGCATAAAAATTTCCCCTCAAACTAATAAACAATGTAGTTAGCATATAGATTCTTCTATGAATATCATTATCTGAGGTTTCCTTCAAAAATACTCCTTTAGGGCCAGCAAGTTAGCTCAGTAGAGTAAGTGCTTGTCTTAGTTACTCTTCTCTCATTGCTGAGACAAACACCTGACACTCAAAATGAGGGAAGGAAAGGTTTATTTAGCTCACAGTTACTGGAGGTTTCAGTCCATATTCAGCTGGCTCCAAAGCAGACTGGCACATGGCAGAGGGCAACTTTCCACAGCAGTGGGCAGAGAACAAGAGCACTGGGAGAGCTAGCCCTTCAAGTAGCTAACTTCTCTTCCTACATTACATTGAAATGCAAATCACCTGCCCCAGGGGAGGGGCAGCACCCATTTCCACAATAATCAATTAAGAATTCCAGAAGCTGACCTCCAGTGACTGCAGGAGACTGGAGGGACACCTATACACAAACCATAATAATGCTTGCCCAGCAAGCACAGGATCGAGTTCAATCCCTGGTACTGCAAAAACAAAAACAAAAGCAAAAACAAAACAAAAAAATCCTTTGTAGAAATTCCTGGTTATCTCTTTTATAGTTAACAAAAGGGTAAGCACAAATATCTGATAAAAAGATATTACAAAGTGATGGTGCCACACATTAACAAAAAAACTTTTATAAGCTTTTAAAGGTAAGCTACAATGCAGCAACAAAAAAAATCTAAAATCTTATGGAATTGATCATATTTCAAAAGTCGACGAAAAAATAAACATTCTTTTCTTAGATACTTCAACCTAATCATGAATACAGAAAGACCTCTTAATCATTTCTGCAGAGTACATGGATTAACATTGTTTTGGAAGTTCAATTAAATTAACTGTATTTCTTTGGCAAAACCACCAGCAGAATTTTCAGTCAAATGAAATACTTTTTCTTTCTTTATGGACTATTTTCACTCATTATTCTGGAACCCAGGCCTACCACAACCTTATGAAAAGTACAGAAAACTGACCAAAAATTGAGAACTATGTCTCAACTCAACTGAGAGAAAGAAGGTGAAGAAGAGTATTACTTCAATTAAGTAAACCAACCCCAAAAGAATTAGTGATACGCTGCAAAGTTTCATAATTCTCAAACATCAGTGAACCTAAATCTAAAAACTTTAAGGCCATTTTACATCTAATGTTAAAATAAAGAAATTTTAAGACAAAATTCTAATATGTAGGCTACATTCATCCAATGAGCAAACCACACAGATTCAAAACCATCCAAACAATAGGCCTATGTAAACATTTTTATTGTTTTCAGATTTACTGCTTGTTTGAAGGTAAAACTATGTTTTATAACACTATTATTCTAACATTTCTTCTGCAGATAAGCTACTGAATCCTTACAGTAATCATATTTATCAATTTTTAAATATTTTCCAAGGGCTCTCTATTCTGTGCCACGGGATTTATGTGTTTTGTCTCACTTAATCCTCACTATAGCCTTAATGATCTGAACAGAGCCATAGACCAAGAGTAAGATTCTGAAGTTAGATTATCCAGCTTCCTTTAGGACTTGAATCCCCCTTTTACAGATGAAACAACTGTGAAACTGCTTTTTTTGTTTTTTCAAGGCACAGTCAACTCATTTCCTAGAGCAAATTACTATAGGAAGCAAGAACACTGGAATATTAGACCCACTGAGGAAAGTCAGTATTAAAATACATCACATGTTGGAGGAATGGTAGGATAAAAATAAAAAAAAAATGTAGCCAATGGTGACATCAAATTAAGACCCCTAAAATAAATAAAAACCTAAGTAAAACATTGTGCTGCTAAATCCTTATATTTACCAATAAGAGCCACTGCCAAAGCTCACTACTGGCAAATACATAATGAAGTCATGTTAACCCCGGTTTTCTGGTACAGACAGGTAAAGATCATTGAGAGAGAGAGAAAGAGAGTGAAAGAGAGAGAGAGAGAGAATATAGCACAAGCATAGACAACTATGCTTACAAACAAATTTTTAACTACTACTTTTGAGATTTTACTAGAAACAGGAATTTAAAGCTGCTTATGTGAATGAATGGTTCCCTCTGGTAAGATCCAAGAGTAGAAAGACTTTAGAATGTGTTGGACAGTACACAAAGAGCATACTGAGAACTGTGAAATGTACCACTGGAAAAACAAGCAGGATATTCAAGGGCAAAGATAAAGCAATAACAGACATTTATTTGCTTAAAGATTTACGCCATCAAGAGTTTGACTTATGATGCATTAGCACAGTAACTAAATAACTAATGCATGGTAAAGGAACTGTGTGCCAAAGAGCTGAGTCTACCAGCAAAAGAATTTCCAAAAAAGGTTATCACTCTCTAAGAATTCTACTTAACTAACCATATAGGAACTGTTTTACAATTTCTTCCTCTCTTTCTTCAGACTATAAACTATTCAAAGATAATTACATTATCCAAGCTTGGCGTGACAGCACACCTCTATAATCCCAGCACTAGGGAGCCAGGAGACAGGAAGATTGTCTCCAATTCTGACACCTGCCTAGACTACTTAGTGAGTTCAAGGCCAGCCTCAATTACATTGCTAAATCCTGTCTCCAAAAAAAAAAAAGAAAAGTGCAAATAATGTCACAAACATAGCTAGTACCCAGGGAATTATCACATGCCTGATGCTCTAAATAGTGGAACATTCAACAAATCCCTGGTTGTGAGGTGAACTGCCTCATACACAATGGCATTAACAGGTGACACTAGCCCAACAAATATTCCAGTAAAATACTCGCCATTAGGCAAATATCACTAATAGTCGTTCAGTGAAAGAACCATGGACAGAAGCTAAAACCAGTGGGGAAAGCAGGATGAAAAGCAACACATTTGCATAGTACAAATTGTACATACCTGCATAAGGGTACTTAATAAGTGGAAAAAGATAAAAAAGTTACTTTTAGCAGAAAATATGGCAGACACCTCTAACAAGTGAATAAGGTTAGTACTGCTAATGCTGTAATGAGATACATGAATTGGTGTCATGAGTATGATACACTAAGAAGAGCACTTCTGGGGTTTCACTGCCAAAAACAGTTACCCCAAATCCAACCTTGATGCAACAAATACAAACAGAAGAGCATTCTACAAATGATCAGGGATCCTCAAAAGTATCACAATTATCAGATAGTAAGAAATCATCATACTGAAGACTTAAAGCAGAACTAAATCCAATATGTAATTCCAGAACAAAAAGGGGCTGTTAGTGAACAAACTAGCATAATTGAAAAAAAAAGTATACTACAGCAGTTCAAGATGTGTTATGAGAAGCCAGGTGAAGCACATATAGAAATGCTCTAGAATATTTCTAGTACTTCTTTGAATATATATGTAGTGTTTTTAGTGTTTAGGAAGGACATTATAATGTAAAATATGATATTGTAAATGATAGCTGATTAGGCTGGGATCTTCTGCCTGAATAATGTGGTCCAAGAAATAAACTAGAAAGTGAAAAATCAATAAATATGTTTTCAGTAGCTACTCAAATTCGGGTTTCTTGTGTTCTAGGGCCCTGACTGTTAAACTGCACAACACAAAAGATTTGACCTAGGGCAAATTTCTGAGTTCTCTGGTATTAGAGAACATAAAGTCAGTATAAGAGAAGGATTCTGAGACTAGAATAGTTAAAGAGATTGCCCCAAGTTTAATGCAGTGACTTAGAAAAACATAGCTTTAAAAAAATTAGTGAAGAGCTGGGGAGATAGCTCCAAGGCACAAGTGCCTGCTGGGCAAGTGCAAGGTCATGAGTTTGAACCCCGGTCCCACAAAAAAAAAAAAAAAAAAAAAAAA